>ATSW01010920.1:0-17349 GCA_000444245.1 Botryllus schlosseri
TGGCAGTCTCAGATAGACTTTGCGGGTCGTGTCGTCTTAAAGCTGGCACACTTTCGTATCATGGTTAGATGCGTTAATCGATCGCTAGATTGTTTTAATATTGGCCTGCGCTAGGATCGGTCGCATTGCGAAACTGCTACTGCGGTATTGGTTTTAGTTGTGAGCCGTTTAGGTTACTAGTTACAGGGCGGTAAGATAGTGAATCTGGCTACGTTTTTGAAGAAGCTGTTTCTTATGCCGGACGCGTTTATCTTGAAACACTTGACAAAGTCGACAAAGTAAGTGTGGCGGTACGTTTATGGCCAACGACAAACGAGTGTGATAGGGTTTTATGACGGTTTATCTGCTAAGTGCAGTGCTGCGAGCTTATATTGCTTAGGCGATGTAAAGTCAACTACAAGAAATTTTGTCATTAAGGTATAATAATAGCCTGACATTGTTTTCCAAAGGAGACTTGAATTGCCCTGGTGAAATGTAGGAAATTGTAGCTTTCAAAAGTAGAATCTCTTGAAAAGTAACTTTGTGATATGTGGTCACTGGTCATGGATTAACTTCATTAACTCCATTATGAATGTCTTTGTGAGTTGTGACTACCGACGAGCATTCAGTTGGTAACAGTGCAGGGGCAGTCTAGAATATCTTGCTATGGCAATTATTTTAAACTTTGAAAATCGATTTTAAATGTTTGGTGTTCGGTTAGTAATTAGTACTTTGTCATCAACATACAAGTCCACTTTCAAGACTATATTCATGGTTGATTTATACATTAGCCCAAGACTTTTTTCATGTGTAAAAAAATTTAAGTCTTGCTAAAATATAATTATTGAGGGTCTTCGTGTTGAAAGCAGTCTTTGAGTTTTGCATCACCAACCACCTACTTTCAATAAGCTGGCAAATCTTGAACCAAAGAAACCAAGGGGACCAGGTAGTGTAGCCACTATGCTGGAGAACAATATTATGTTCATTTCCATGATTGCGTCTGGCAATAAATCCCGTTTGACATATATCAGATAGAGGTGTTACCAGGTTGAGAGAACGCTTGCTCAGGCAATCAACAACAGATGTGTATGCTGGTATTCTTGAAAACTGTCACCAAGCGTGATAGGCCTACTATTGTCAAAGCTATGCAGCAATGCAGTTTTCATCAGGCCGAGGAATTTTCTGTGACAATTTTCCCTTGCGTCTTCGTGGAATGATGCGTCTTGAGGTGTTTCCAGACGAGATGGGCCTCCGTTGATACGGAACAGGAAAGCGTGACTCATCTTTCCTATAGCTGCAAGCGAGTCACCTGCTTGCACCGCTCTGCTCAGTACATAACGGTATATGAAGGAAGGACTATAATGGTGACGCATGGATATTACCGAACACGTCCGCTAGCGCAATGTATTGCAAATATGGTAGTGTGTCAGTGTTTTATACGATAGCGGGGTGCGGGAAGGTGATTATGCTGTGTTTGCCGGGTTTGAGACGGTCCTTTTGCTGCTCGGGACTGCTCTGTTTCGGGTGAGGCATTTAAAGTTGTCTGAATTCGTAGGAAGGCGTCGTTTATTTTTGTGCGTTGAGTCTTTCGATTGGCCGCTAATAATCATAGCTGTGAGACGCAAACATGTTGTTGTTTCCTGTCCCTCGCGCCATTAATGCAGCAGCATTGGCCTTCGTTGCACTGCAAATCATCTGTAAGTTTTTTGTAAGCTAGCTGGTTACCTGTTTCTGTGTTTCTTGCGAGATTTATCCATGCATTCTGTGCGATCTTCTATCTTAAAGCATATGAAGCATTGAACTAGCCAGGGAGAGGGAATGGTTGGTATTGTAGTAGATGCATTGATGATGCATTCATGCTAGGCTTGTTCGGTGCCGCTTAGATAAGACAAGTCTTGAGAATGAGCGTATCAGCTTTGTGACAATTTCCTCTGTGTACTATCGCAGCTCATATAGTTCATTGAACGTGCACCTTTCATTAATTTTCCACCCTTTCTAAAAATTCTCGAGTTCTTCGGGGGCGAATTTCCTTCTGGCATCATTTTCATGCAGTAAATACATTGCACTGTACAGATACAGGAATAGGAGATAGGAGAAGTATGTGTTGAATGAATTGAGGCTTGCGAATTGAGCAAGATGCAGGGAGAAGTGGGGAATGCAAAGATTTAGTGAATATTTTCACATTGAAATTTGAAGCCAGTCGATGTGATTTGTGTCATTATAAATTGACGCTTGCAAACGGTGCCGTGCTCCTTGCAAATATGCGATACTTTGAATGTTGAAGCTATCATGTTTTTTCAAACGACACCGTTCACGACCTTGCAACAAAAATTTGAATAGAGTAGCGTATAAAATGTTTGTGCCTATAATTCATGACTGAAACCAAATACTAACTGCTAAATGCTGCATCTTGCAAATCCTGGTTGGCTTTACTTATTTTTTTACCCAAATACAAGCTCACAAGATCACTTTCTATCTTTCTTTCTCTCATTAGATCTCATTTTAAACTATCTAGCAATAGGGTCTGTTTAAATGGAGTGCAAATTGCAAGTCTAGCCATCCAAGCATTCACATTATAATATTGTCAAGTCAATCGAAAATAGTTTTTTGATTGTCCCGGCAATTGTTTTGTACCATGGATAGCGAGTGGCCCTGTGATAAATGGGTACTGTAATAGTAATGCTATATTTGAAAATGCGGATAGTTTAATGCACGGTTCCAAGAACAACTGTTATTTAATAAAAGATAAAAATTGCTAACCAATAAACAGAGCGATGAAAGCAATGTAGCGCTTCGTGACTAGGCTAATAATTATGTGCATATTACTTAGGTTTCTAATCCCTAACAGGAAGTGTTGGTGTTTGTAACTTATATCGATACCTGAATGTGTGTGCAGTGAGCACTCACTGGTTGTTTGAATCTGTTCACTGTTTATACAAATGAGTCTACAACCATATGCAAGGACTTTTGATTCTAATACTGACTCATTCTCTGAGTGATTTTGGAATGGTGACTGCTAAGTAGCATTTGTCTAATTATGAGCACTGCGGTTCCATGTCACACTCAGGTCATTCCTGTCTATGCAGTGCTGGAAAACATATGCTTTAGTAGCCGACATGGAAGATATGTGATACACACATGGAAGATATGTGATACACGTAATGTTATTTCTATTCTTGGCTTGATTTATGGTTGCAGTAAGAATGCGGTGTCTTCCTTTTGGCCTTTATCAATTCATTATATGGCAAGCGGCGTGTGATATATGAATTATGCAGGCTTCAATTCGGTGGGATTAGATCCTGATATTGGTGAATGGGAGTTTAATCTGGAATCAGTGAGAATATGACGGAAAAGTAGACCTGTGTTAGACTTGAAAGGTATCAATCCGGTGGAGCGCAGAGGGTATAAAATGTGAACTGGTGTTATTCTCAAAAGTGCGAGTTTTTGGGAATTAGCAATTGGGTGAAACTGCAGGCTGGTGCGTAAAGGATATATTTGTGATATGTATCAACGGATAACATGTATCTGTGACTATCGGTCATGCGATGTTGTATTTTGATAATGTGCGGTGATGTGGCTCACAGCAAACAAAGTTTGGAATTTCCATGTGTATCAATTTTCTGAAATATAGCTTAGAAGGTTTGTTCTAGGATTCAAGTCCAATGGTATCAATTGATAGAAACTATAGCCTGGGAGACTAATTTTACAATCTTAAAACTGCTCATTGGCCCATAAGATGCGTCAGTTTTTGTACATAGATAGCCTTCATGAATGCGTGTGTACTTGGTAGTGCTTCATGGTAGGATTTCCATGATAAATTGCAATTTGCATAATCAAACTATTGGCCTAGTTTTGTCAGGTTAGAGAAGGTCAACTATCTGTCGCATATGCATTCAGAGATACTTCCCTTCATAATGTTATCCCACTCACGCTGGGATTGATGCTCTGTTGCATACCAGCATACTGTATTTCAATCCCGGTGTTTCCTGCCACTATCGCAACTCTGCCTGGCGCTTAAAAATTTCGATGCTGATCACCATACTATCTGCAATTGTCTCAACTTTCTGCAGGCTGATGGCTTAGGATTCTATAGGTTTGAAACAGCTGCAATAACTTGTGTCTTGTAGTTACGGCTTCAGATAGCATAAAGTCAATTCTTATTGATCTGCCAATGTAACACTATTAGGTTTATTGGTCAGCCATTAGCGACCTGGCATTATTAATAATTTGCAATGTTGTCTCAGTTCTGAATCATCTACTCTTATTTTTGTAATGATGATTTAAAGAAGTTTCAAAATCCATTTGAACATAGTTTTTGGTCTGCCAAGTCTACTTGTAATAGAGGATTTTTGTACAATACCTAGGACATTAAAAGCTGGTCCATTGGTGCATGTATTGATTAGGAATTTTTCTCTACAAGCGAGATGACAGCTTATAAAATAATGATCACCTAGCGCATATGCATTCACCATTTACGGGAATTGGAATTCTTGACCTATCACGGCGTTTTCAAGGAAATTTATTCTTGTGACCTCGTTATCTCAAAGATCTGTGTGTCTCTTCCTGTGTAAATAAGTCAAGTTTCCAGCGGTGAACAGACCGATTTATAAAACAAAAATCAAGTTCTGTTGTGCACAAATGCACAATTTTATTTTGTGTTTGTGTCTTGGGTACGGACTATTTTAGCATTTCGCGCCAATATTTTGTTGTCTTTTTTCAGATCCTGGGTGTCGCAAGGGGCCGGCAACAAGCCAGAGTCTGAGATCGGACTGAATTTCTTCACGCCAACTATCGAAAGTCCCGAGATGTTGGATTTAACCGTAGAAGACGATGCCGTCATCAGGCCGTTACATCACAGTATTTTGGGAAAAGAGCACTGTTTTGAGGTGAAAAAATATTTTCTGCTATTATTACGTGCAAATTCAAGTATCAAGTGTGTTGAATGTAGCAAACGCAGCAATAAATATCATATGCGTGAAGCATGAAAGTTAGTCACACAGGTGGTGAAATTTTTGGTATGTTGTCGCTGTCAAAATGACATCAAAATTCCATATAGCCTACAAATTCCGGGACACAATGCATATTTCCTGCGTGTTATGCCGCTACTCTCACATTGTGTAGTACAAAGTAAAAAGCAGCACTATGCCGCAGTTTCCAGGAAGACTGACTGTTTTTGCTGTCACCTTATTGATCGCGTGTGATTTTTGTAAAAATCGTGGTGCTAATTTGATAAGGTGGTTGCAAAAACCGAATTTGTTATTGAGCCATTACGGGAATTCGCATGCAGTCAGCAATTAGGGTGCAATTGCGTTGACTTGAATAATCTGAAATTTTTTGCCATGAGAGTTTTTCCGTTGTGGACAATAGGGTGTGTTGCACGATAATTTCGAGCCACCGCTTCCTTTCCGAGTTATTAATTTTTTGCCCGCGCAGGTCATCACTGTGAACGGAAGTAGATGTTTTTGTTGCAAGTCTGCCGGCGAGCGCGAATCGTGGATCGAAAAATTGAAACGAATTCTTAATCCTAACTTGGTGAGTATAGTGCTATTGTAACAATTAGTGAGGTGTGTCACGTATGAACAGGGTCATTGCTATTGTTTCTGTCATCCGTTTTCAATGTATTTTGTTAATTCACTACCAATTAAAAATAACCCCAAACCTATCCTGGCTTTGCCCCTAAGCCTAACCTTAACCGTAACACCAGCTAACCCTGAGTTGCTCTAGTGAATGCCTTGCTATTTCGGTACTTGCTGTATTTGTTAGTTCAAACCTTTATTTTTATAATTATTGTAGGCATCCCCTATCTTTTTGTGGCAGAGGAGGTGCTGTGGTGTCACAGACGTCTTTTCTTTTGATTTTACGTCGTCTTTCGTGCTTTTAGGACAAATCCAGGAGAATGGAATATCAGCTCAGTTTGTGGGTGCAAGAAGCCAAAGGAATCCAAATAAAGAAAAAATACTTTTGCGAGATATGTCTAGACCGGCAGTTGCATGCGAGGACAACGTCAAAATTGAAGGAAGATGGGTAAATGTCAAACTCNTTATTGTTTGGTANAAATNTTTGCTGACCCATCGGTCNTTTCAGAACTACGTTCTGGGGCGAGCAGTTCGAGTTCACTTCAATACCNGACGTGGAAAACATCACCATTCATTTGTATAAAGATTCCGATAAGAAGAAAAAGAAAGAGAAGGACTATGTCGGCCTTATTAATATATCGATCAAATCNTTGCGGAACAGACAGACACACGAGAAATGGTANGCAGGAANGAATGNCNTTTTTGGCAACTGTCNTTACTTGTGNATTAGCCGCACAACTGTGAANTGCTGATATTCTTTTAAACGGTGTGTCGGATTTGTGTCACGAAACCATTCGCCCTAAATGTTGTGAAGTTTGGACTCGTAGTTACCTTGTGCGATAAGTTGAGAGGCTACAATCGATCTATGTCTTGTACTTGGGCAGTGGGCACATCCTGTATGCTGATTCTGAGCAGTTCCCGTTTGAATGTGTGGTGTATTTGGGGAATTTAGTATCCTGAAGAACTTGATTTAAGAATTTTAGACTTCTGAACAAGTAGANNTATTGTATTCCTGACCACCACTNGAGTTTNAGGTAAGCCNAGTATCGTNTTGACTNTAAAATATTTCTNCAGGTATCCTTTATCAACGCCGAGCGGNAANAATAAGAACAATTCCGGGGAGACGATGGCCATTCGAATAAAAGCCCGTTTCCAATCGTTTTGCATACTTCCGATGGANGANTATAGCGANTTGAAGGGTTTTATCGCCAACGACTACATGAAATTATGCAGGGCTCTACACGGGAAGCTGTCGGTTTCGAAAAAAGACGAGTTGGCGAAAATTTTAGTCCATGTCGCGCACGGAATGGGCATGTCAAAGGTATGTGCGCAACGTGCATCTTCCCCGGTAGTCACATTCACAATGTACTTTCTTGTGGATTTGAGAGCAGTTTTTGTCGCTGCAAAATTTTTCCCTTTTGAAGTATGAACATTCTTCTTTTATCCTGTTTCGAATTCTTGTTACGAAACTGCTGGAGAAGGCCGTTGTCTCTGCAGCACGTCATCGATTATGACATGCAGTAAAAACGTAGCTCAAGTTTTGGTCCTTTGTATAGTTGTTGTGAAATGCCACCTACGTCCATTCCAGTGACTTCAAGGGTAACTAGCAGCCCTCATTGACGCTATTCAAAGCTATTTTGATGCATGTGTTATTAATGGGATCGTGGCGTTGCGTAGGAGAATGCGTGAATTCGTATTTCCGATGTCATCATCTTGTGACGCCGCTAAATGTTATGACATCGTCGTCGACATTCTGCTAATATTAGCGTTCCGGGAGCAAGTTGTTATTTTGTAACGCGAGTCCAAATCCACGTTTCCTGAGATTGAATTTGACGCCTTTCTCAATTCCTGTTTTCGAGCAGATGCGTGTCTACGCAGATCCTGTTTACGAACTGCCGTTACGTAAAAAACGAATAGGCATTCGGCACATGCTGAAGGGTTTGGCGACATCCACCTGTAGTTCTGAAACTGACATAGCTTGTCAGTTTGGATGACCAATTCCCAATTATTGTAGCCGTCTTAGGTTTCTGCCCAAACGCAGACGTGAAGTTCCTGGGAGCTTGAATCTCGATAATCATAACCCAAATTTGTTCGTTACCTCTTTTGTAATATTCCCGTGCAGCTGAAAAGGCCGATTTGGTACCCCCCTAGTTCATCATTCAATTTTGCATCTCCGTACTGACTTTCCGCTAGCCTGCCGCTTGATATTTTGCCAGGACTGGGTATTTAATATTGCGATCTTCTTTCAGGAGTTCATGAGCGAATTGGTTATGAACGATATCGCTCACATCGACGACGAGACCCTCATTTTTCGTGAAAACACCCTCGCCACCAAGGCGGTCGAACATTTATTGCGGCTGATCGGGATCGGCTATCTACATAAAACTCTAGGTAAGCCACATAAAATATTTTAATCACTACCTTACTATCGTTTTTACAACAATACTCAGCTAATAGGAGGTTCGGAAACGTTTTACATTGGTTACCACTTGTTGTGACTGCTCCTTGCGAAATAGCGCAACCTCGTTACCTTGATGTGTATTGTAAACATAGTGGCAAGCTTGCTTATGGATGTTTGCCCGTGCTCAGCGCTTGTGACTAGATACCTGTCTTTGTGGGAAGGTTTTTACTTGAAGAAACAAAGTGTTACTCGAGCAGATGTGAAGGCTTAGGAATACTTGCTGATCTGGCTGTCAAGACATTGATTGAGTCATGCTTGGTATTGCAGATGTTGCATAACAGGCTGTTGCAATGACTGGAGTGCATAAATGCATGGGTTTTGTATTGGAGATTGTGTGTATCGTGTCCTCTGCCCCGCGGTAACCTGGCCTCATGCAAATGAATTGTATTTCTGTGTCCAAGTACTAGTTCAGTATGTATGTTCTTAGCTTGTTATGCACAGGCGCATTGTGCAAATTAATGAAATCAAGTGATTCAAAACTTTTAAACCTATTTGTTGTCGTGTAATTCGAATGTGCCGATGTTGAGTCACTTGAAAATTGGAGCTTGGAATGCTCAGAATATGTTTGGTCAGTCATTTTTGGCGAGCTATATATCTATGATTGTTTGTCGCAGGTGATTTTGTAACTGCCTTGTACGAGAGCGACGAAGATTGCGAAGTCGATGGCAGCCGGTTACCGATCAACGCGGTCTTACACACGAATCAAAAAAATCTTCAAATGTGCTGCGAAATCGCAATGCACAAGATCCTAGGATCGATAAAGTAAGTCTTTTCCCCGCTTCTTACATGCATGTTGTGTAGTCTCTTTCTCGTTTGCCGACAAGTTTGTGTGATCGCTCAATAACATACCTCTACAGCGCTTCGACACTTGTGAAATCGCTGTAATATTCCCAAGTCTGTTAGACGAGGCACAGCGGGCGAACCTACTGCTGGTTCAAATGAATCATGTCTTAAGCATGCTAACTTGCTTGTGAGTAACCGAATTCGTGCATTGCGCACGGTTGCAATGCTTACATCTGTCTGAATGCAGAAGTTATGTGCGTAGGCCTGTGGAATTATTAGGAGTCTGTCTTCGTAATAGCATATCCGGCCATTGGTGGAAATTTTAACGCCCAGTAGCGATATAGAGAAGTTTTTTGCTGCAACTACATGCATTCTGTACTTTTACGCACTTTACATGGCTTTCGTGTTGGCTGATATGTTGTGCCGTGTTCATGAGTGAATTACTGCTGAATAAGGATTATTACCAATCCACCACCTATCTTAATGTGGTTATGAGTAGTTTAATGAATAGACTGTACCTTCAGAGCAGTTAAGCTTGGAATTGGTCAGTGAATAGTGATGCTATACATTAATATCCGTCACATAATATCAAGCTCTTCTTTTCTTATGCTTTATGTCATTTCAGTTTTCTTGATAATCCTTTCCGTGATCAATATAGGGCCTATGAATCACTGCAAACTTCCAGATGCACAATGCAATCCTGTGTTTTCCTGGTTCATGTCCTATTTTCAATTCTTTTTTGTTACGTAATCGCTACAATAGCGATTATTGGTGTTCGTATATCAATGAAGTCGTGATTGGTTATTTTTCGGATATGTTTGGTCTCTTTAAATTCTTTCCCGTTTGTTTTCCCGTTTGTTTATTTCTACATTAACATTGGCGGCCTTGTGGTTCTTTGGGATATTGACATGAGCGAAAGATTCGGTTAGGTCTTCATATGCTATTCAAGGATACCTGTCTTAGTCCTGTACTTGCACCCCGTACAGGCTTTGCGTTTTAAAAGACGATTCACACATCAAATTTGATAGGGTTACCATATTCTGCATAGGGTTGTTTAAATAACTGCCTTCAAAACAATTACTGCGCTCAGCTTGAGTCCTAAAGCCGCACAGTTCTAAATAGTTTTGCGCAATGACTTCCGCGGTTTCTTAAATTTCAATACTCTCCGACTTGGCGGGTTATTAACTGCTTTTCTTCGAAACGCCGGTATAGTCAAAGGTAATGTTACAGAGTCTTGGCGACTTTAAATCTATCAAAACACGCGCTGTATGCATTGCTGCTCGTAGTACTAGCTAGATTGAATTTCCCCTAAATTGAAATGTAATGACAGTTCTCTCGATCGGTTAACTACAACAGGTTTAAATCCGACAGAACTTTCTAGTAACTTAGAGCGTGACGCTGATGTATCTATCCAGTCATGTGAATATGGCACGTTTTCACTTTGATATTGAGAAAAACGTTTTTTTGCCTTTGGAATACCCCAAACACGATTCATGTTCTCTTCTGAAACAATCCATTCTGTGGTAAACGCATTGGTAATGTCCGACGGGGAACCGCAGTCAAGAGAAGTGCCTAGCAAAGGATGTGACTTGCAGAACCCAATCGAATTCGTAATATTTTCGTCAACGAATCGCTAATTTGACTGATACATGTTTTACTGTGGAGTTGAAGACTTTTTGCCTTTACATTCGTGGGATCATGACAAACTACACCCCGAGCCTTGTGGCCTGAGTGGAGACCTTGGTATTCACCCTTGACGCGCCTCCTTATACCACTATCCAGGGTTGTAACCAAGTAGCAAGGTTCCGAGTCATAAGTCAATTTAAATTTTTAGTTTTGACTCGAGTCCAGTCAAGTCATTTTCAATTCGCCATAGATTCAAGTCCGAGTCCAAGTCATTGTGTTGACTACTCAGTTTTCATCCAATGAAGTCGTGTTAAATCCACTTTTTATAACTCCGTTTGGTGATATCGAATGGCTCGCATTTATCATATACTAATTTCCTTCACTTTTAGTAGTTTCTGGTCGCCTTTTCAAGTACCAGTACCAATAGACAAAATCGCAATATAGTGTTGTTTACTATTCTTAGCAATTACAATGAAATGTCAGTCTTGACCGTTTGAGTCTCGAGTCATATGACTTGGTTCGAGTCATGCGCAATGACTTGGGTCCAAGTCGAGTCAATACACAGATTGACTCGAGTCGAGTCATTTCTGTATTTTGAGGAAATGACTCGAGTCAAGTCGAGTCATCACAACCCTGTAAAGTAGCACCCTCAAGCCTTAATTTTTTTACATTCGTTCAATCAAAGCTGTGTCCTCAATTTGTAAAGTCTGCGCCCAACTTCGTCCGTACTAGAGTGCTTTTATTTATTTCGCAGCTTTTTCCCCCTGGAACTTCGCGAGGTTTTCAGCGAGTGGCGACATTGTTGTGAGGAAACGGACCGAGCCCGCATAGCGTCTAGGCTTATCACGGCGTCGCTGTTCCTGCGTCTTATCTGCCCGTCGATATTAAACCCGTACCTGTTCGGTCTCGCCAACGAATTGCCGAAACCCAATGCGGCCAGGACGCTGACGCTCGTCGCCAAAGTCATCCAGAACTTGGCCAACCGGTCCAGGTGGGAAATTGTCTTTGAAGTACCAGGGCCTAGTCGGTCAGTCATAGATTGATAGATATTATTATTGTTTAAAACACCATGAGATTGTGATATAATGAGAAGATAGGACCAGGGTTGTGACCAAGTCACAAGGCTCCGAGTCACAAGTCAATCTCACTTTAATAGTTTTGACTCGAAACAAGTCGAGTCATTTTCAATTCACCACCGAGTCAAGTCTGAGTCCAAGTCAGCAAGCAGAGGGCCGAGTCCGAGTCATGGTATTATGACACGAGTCCAAGTCATTGTATCGACTGCTTAGTTTCCAGTCAAAGTCGTGTTAAACCCACTTTTTATAACTCTGTTCGGTGATATCGAATGGTTCACATTCATGATATATTCATTTTCCTCACTTTTTGCTGTTTGTGGCGGCATTTTCAAGTACCAGTGCCAATAGACGAAATCCCAATAGTGTGATTACTTTACTATTCTTCGAAATTACAATGAAATGTCGGTCTTGGCCGTCTGAGTATCGAATCATATGATTTGGTTCGAGTCATTCGCAATGACTCGATTTCAAGTCGAGTAAAGACTCAGATTGACTCGAGTCGAGTCATAGTCATATTTTGAGAAAATGACTCGAGTCAAGTCGAGTCATTACAACTCTGGATAGGATGGTATCAAAACTACTTGGTGTAGTAAATCAATGAGACACCCACCTTAGTAACCTAGGGCATGTAAATACGCTGAAGGAAAAATAATCTCAAATAATGTCATATCATAAAAGGGGAAGCAGCTAAAATAAATGTGTCGTGTTTTGGTAGGCGAAGTTGATGAGTCAGTCAGATTGTGGTCCGGTAATCTCGAGAGCTGGTCTTTATTTATGCCGTAGAAACTTGGTGTTGGCATCGACGGTTGGCGTTTTAAGGTTCGGCGATAAGGAAGAGTACATGAAGTTTATGAACGTGTTCGTCCGGGAGCAGTGGGACCAGATGGGAGCGTTTCTTAACGAGGTGGCGAACGCCGATAATGTCTCCGCCGAGAACGGTTTCGAAGGCTACATCGACCTGGGCCGGGAGATGGCCAAGCTGCACGCGTTTTTGAAGGATATCATTTCGGAACTGGACGACGTAAGATTGGACAGACGTGTTCTCTAATAAAAGTATCGGGGACCGCATAGCCCTGAGTTTCGAATTCTAAATATTTCGCTATCAGAGTCGGAAATTTTTGTGACCTTGACCTTTGATTTCGTTTTTTTTTTTCGCCAATTTCCCCCTAATACCCCGTTTTGTCTTTCAGAAAACTGTGCAGCAGCTCGGAAACCTGCCTGACATCGTCTCCAAAGTCACGGAAAACGTGGACAAGCCCGCCATCATTTCCGCCACGCAAAGCGAGTCGGACATCAGCCACTTGACGCGAGAGGCCACTGTGATTAGCGGTTCGCTGGACCGCATTGCTGAAGACGCTAGGACGACCAAGTAAGCAGGCTGTGATCCGGTGGTTCCCAAGTTTTTAAGCTTGGTGACCAGTAAAATTTGAAATAGATTTTAGAGACCGGTGAACCATCACACCAATCGAAATTAACCCGAAATGTAATTACAACAAAAGCATTCAACTCCAAACCAAATTGAGAAACTTCAATCTTTGCGGGTTGGAGTTCTGCTCAACACGACTGACTTGATTTTGATTGTTCGGTTTCTTTTGAAAGAACTGCAACTTTGCTGTTTGCTATCCTCCATTGTACTGCCAATTTTAGTGAATTTTGTTTGAAAAGCCGTCATAGCGTTCATTTGTAACTGGTCTTAAACGTGTCATGCTCTGCTTTAAGCAGTTTGGCACAATGCTTGCAGCAAAGCAGACCATGAACTCCATAATATACATCACGATGCAGAAAAATGCGTGCCAAATTTCTGTATCTATTTAAAATTTTACGTTTATTCCCTCCAATTCCTGGACAAGCATGCGACTTATTGCATTTTGCGATTGAGACATGAAATTGTATTTTATTTGGCGGGACTGCCACAAAAGTTAACAAAGACTGGTGGTTGACAACCACTGCCGTGATCGCTAAATTGTCAATTCAACACTATTTCTTATAATATTTTTCAAAAATATAATGTAATATTATTCTGATGTTGGATTTGTCAACGCATATTCTATTTCCAGCGCAAACGAAAATGTGGTCGTCTCCGAACCAGCGCGCCAGGGCGGTAAATCCCTAGACATGGTCACGGAATCTCTGCCCACGCTGGCCAACGTCCACGCCGCCCATTTCCAATCAGACAGGTCCATTTCGGTAAGTTTGTCTTTGCTTTGTACGGTATTCAAGCCTTTCGTCAGGCACAAATTTACCCGCAGACCACCGGAAGTTTTAACAACAGCAACAACAGCCATCGTCCGTCGTTGGCTCCGTTGGAAAACGTGATGGAGACGGCCCGCGTCGATACGGAGTCGTCCGTACGAGGTGCGGCACAACGATCCAAGCCGCCTCTGTCGTTCAGCAACCCGGCTTACTCGCAGCCCGCTTGCGATTTGAAACGAGGATTGAGTTCGCCCGCTGCCCTGTCGTCGTTTATCGCGTTCGGTGATGTAGCTGATCATTCGTTTGCGGCGTCTCACAATTTGAACGCCATGAATTCGGGGAGTTTTAAGGAATCGAGTAAAGGTGTGATTTTTTGATTGTGCGCTTTGATTTTCGGTTTTTTCTCGGTCGCGTGTCGAAGGATATGCTCGGATATTGTCAAACTTATTCAGCTCGAACGAAGCTTGTCGGCTGACTCTCCTCTACGATTAACGAAATATGAAATACGGACTTCACGAACAGAACTCGTACTGTCAGATTTATTCCCCTGTTACTGCTTGTCACAGTTACCGTGGAAAAATACTAGATTTGTCACGATGTTGATCGAAATCGCAGACTTGAAATAGCGACAAAAGTGAAAGTCATTCGCGTAAAGGCGTGGACCGACGTCACACGCCGGTGTTAAGTTTCATTTTTGTTTGTGTGTGGTCCAATTTTCAATTCCGGCACTAGACCGGGTGTCGTGACTGGAAGGAAACTTGTTACCGAGATAATCTGGGTTTGAAAGTGCGGCTGGATGTGGAAAATGTCATCTCGGAGAAATTTCGGCGATCTCCGCGAATTCTGATGATGTCATAATGCGATTGTTGGCGTAGATATTTATAGATTCCGCAGCGTTAATTCGTATCGATTAGGCGGCTCGCAAGGATGTAATTAATCTTTTCGTGCGCTGGCTGCGTTGCTTTGCATGCGAGATATCGGGTTACTTTGGACATCGTATGATTTTGAGCTCGGTGTCGATTGCATTCATTTCGAAATGAAATAGGTTGGGAATCAATTGTGTAGCATCATCAATCCTTGACACGTCAAACTTGGTGGCCGTACAATCTGGCTTTTCAGAACCCATATTGAGGTGTGAGCTGATAGGTTAACCACTGATAGTCTGTTCTGTGGTAACTTGAAACAGGGATGATTTTGATCGTAAACTCTGGCTGTTGATACAAACGGGGTGCGAGGTTGTGTTGAAATTACCACCATTCTCTAAATATAACCTAAATGGTGAATTTAGCAATGCTACTGTTTTCTCCCGCCTAGAGTGTGTTGCAAGCAGAGGCGGTCAGTAAAAAAGCCTCCTACTTTTTCTTAGTAATCTAGTACGTTCTGGCAACTTGCATTACTTAATCAATCGGTTGTGATTTTAGGCTACTTCTACTTTGCAGCTTTCATTTTTCATGCAAAACTAGACCTGGAAAACTTCTTGGTAGAAGTAAGCAGCAGCATTCGATATGCGTCAATGCAATGTTTTCGGCGAGGCTCTGACCAAATTTGAAAATGCTTTTCTCAAGGCTGGTTGCGCTTAACGCTCATACCTGTCATCTGTGAGCCTCGATTATTCGAATCTTTATGCTGGCGATGACATTTTTGGTGATACGGTGCTGTTGGCACAAAAAGTATTTTTGAATACTGTACTAGTTGCTTAAGATTGCCGCTGACGAGTATTAACCGAAAATATTCGGTTTTGTTTCGTTATTATTATATCATTCGATTGTGTATTGAAGTTCTGTAACCAAGTCACAAGGTTCCGAGTCACAAGTCAATCTCACTTTTATAGTTTTGACTCGAGTCAAGTTGAGTCATTTTCAATTCATCACCGAGTCAAGTCCGAGTCCAAGTCAGCTGGTAGAGGGTCTAGTCCGAGTCATAGTGTTTTGAACCGAGTCCAAGTCATCATGTTCACTGTTCAGTTTTCAGTTCAACCCACTTTTTACTACTCTGCTCAAGTGATATAGAATGGCTCGCATTCAAAATATTGTAATGTTCCTCAGTCTTGACAGTTTCTGGCGCTATTTTGCAAGTATCAGGACTGACTCACGAAATAGGTAATGTGGTGACTTTACTATTCTTCGAAGTCTGTCCCTAGTCTCGAGTCATGCGACTTGGTTCGAGTCAGTTTACGCATTTGAAAAAAATGACTCATAGTCAAATCGAGTCACCAAAAAAATCACGCCTCGAGTCGAGTCATGACTCCTGTCATTGCAACCCTGGTATCGGTACAAATGTTCGGAATCTCTACCAATTGCTGACGAATGTCGACCGAAAATATTCGGGTTTATTTCAATGTGAAGACATTTTTCAATTGTATATTGAAGTTGTGTGTCTCCAAGAGTTTTTTCAAATCTCTCTCTTTCAGGCCAAGTGCCGTTATCCTTCGCGAACCCGCTGCAGTCTCTCCGATCCGAAGTCTCGAGTAACCGCAACAACAATGTAGGGACCGCCGAACCCAGGCCTCACGCTGCCCAAGTCAAAATCCTACGACAATCCGAGCGCGACCATGACCAGAGCACGCTGGAATCGTCTCAAAGCGACCGCGCCGTCCCGGACAGCGACGACACGCTGTCATCCCGGCAATCGTCCACGACAACCAGCAATTCGGGCGGTAATCGCAAAGAACCGGCAGTCGAGGAGAGACCCGGCGCGTTGAAAGTGAAGGGCCAGGCTCTCAAGAGCAGGGCGAATAACGATATCGTTCGGGACAATCGGAAGCATCGGAAGATGTCCGCGCCCGGTAACGTGTTTGTTGGTTTTTCGTAGTTGATATCGCGAGATGTAATGCGGTCTTGTAGCGGAGATGAGCATATTTTAGATTCAAATCCAATCAAATCGGTGATTAATTTGGTATCTTATCCAAGTCTGAATCCAGTAATTGCCGATAGTTAATAAAAGTTGCATGAAAATTGAAAGTTATTATTGATTTCATAAATCGAAATCCATGCTTCATCTCTTTATTGCACATTTTTTCTTGAATATACGGCCGCGTCGCATGGACTATCGCTTTGCGGGGTTAAATAGCCGCCCGTTACGACTCTGATTGGGAGAACGGTGATGCGGATGACGCTGAATTTTTATCGCTTTGCGATTATGCGCTGTCTTTTTGGGACTGCGTCTGGGGCCGAATTTCTGGCGAGATAAACGAAACGGAACCACCTTGAAACGGTTGTGGGTTTTGAAAATCGGTCTAAATGTATATCTCTTTACGGAGGTCTCGCTGTATACGTCAATAATAAATTTCTACCTACTGAAATCTCTGCGTCGTCAGATGGCTTCGGGGGACGTAATCAGTGCCGGCGATTTAGAAAGGATGAATTTGACGTTCTCGGCCGCGCAAGACTAAGGAGTTTCAAGGTCGCTGCTTTGATCCAGCACGCCTACTGTGTTTGGATCGTAGCTAGGTTTTAGCTGGTTGTGGACCAGGGTTTGTTCAGACTCAGGCCCACCTCAAATTTTTAATGATTCGCGTTGAATTCGGTATTCTAAGATTCTCTGCTACCATTGTAGACAGTCGAAACATAGTGTTTTCCCCCATTTCCAGCCCTGCCCGTCGAATTCTCGGAAAACAACGTGACCGCAATCGCCACCTCTACCACCGTCCCGATAC
>ATSW01010921.1:0-11896 GCA_000444245.1 Botryllus schlosseri
GACCAATTTCGGCACCATGCTCGGCAAAGACTAAAAGGATAGGTTTACCCCTAACTCCAGTGTACAAATATTTAGTGCCCTAAACCTGCTTCGAATTCCAGCTTTCGGCTTTTTCTTTTTGACATGCCCGTACATCCTTTATGGGTGATAGATATCATTAGTCATATAGTAATCGCGAGCACTGATAGACTTGTTTTTCGAATTAGGGATTTGGAAATTCCTAACGTAACAATTTGAAACACGTACACGTATAATGCGTAATGTGACAATGGCAACAAAGAATGTTTGACCTAACCTATATGGAAATAGTGATTTCTTGTGAATTTAATTGTTACTGACACTCTGCCACATTGCCTTTATTTTGAATCTGGATTAAGCATGCGAGGTACGTATAGGTAGCGTAATCGTGGCATATTAATGAACAGGCTTCAAAGAAAAGTAATTTCCTGTTTAGTAGATACAGCCTATGGTTTTAGTCTACGCATCAATATTCAAAAAGCAGGTTTAATGTTATGAATTCCAAGCAACCTTTCGCGGGCCGCACAGAATGGCTTCGCGGGTCGCATTTGGCCCGCGGGCCGCACTTTGCCCAGGCCTGATATAGTGGAATAGTATATTCATATTGAAGTGAACACGAATATTTTCGGCTGACACTCGTCAGGGGTGATCGTCAGCAACTAGTAGAGAATTGGAATGAACATTGTATATAAACAATCCTATCACAAAATATCACGTCACCAGCATGGAATTTCGATTGCAGGAGCGTTCAATCTACTCTTTTAGGTGGTACACGAACTCATTTTGTTGACATAGTTTTGGTTGGTGTATTTTGATAAAACTCAATCCAAGGCACACAAATGGAAGTGTGAACGGCCCCTCCCGACGACGCGGAATCTGTCGTCTCGATAATTATTCGCACAAATCGGATTATTCAACAGATGTTTGTCGATGATAGAATTTATGGCCTTTGTTCGCTCTGCATCAGGCTTGAGCGGAGCGGCTTGAGCGGCTTGAGCGGATGGGTTAACCCTTTTGAAATTTGGTCAGTTTTCACGAAACTGACCATCACTTTTCAAATTCATACCGTGACCTCAGCATGACTTACATTTGGGCTGTTTCAGTTTAAAAGTGGGCGGACTATATCCCTCTACCGTTTCCGCCCTCGATCGACACCCCAAGACATGTCTAAGGTTTTTTATAAGACTAAATAAACAAACTTTTTCACTAAAAAATATCTTTCTTTCTCTCATTTTTCAAGACTGACCCACAGGAAAGCACCATAGAGCCAAAAATGATGCATGAGTGCGTAGCCACTGTTGCCTGGTTTCAAACAATCCGTCAACCATGGCCGTAAACCATGCCGCTCGCCAGTTATCGAAAAATCAAAAATATTGAAAAATTTACATATGGGCGTGGTCAGTAAGTGGTCACAATGGTCAACTTCAAGATCAATACCGAATCGGACCCTTACCGCCCAGTTAATGGCATGAAACAACGTGGTATGCTTTCTCTTGTCGTATCCAGCCATTTGCAGGCATAGTAAACCAGTTTATGACTCATATTCGGTCACGAACTTAACTATGTTCTAGAAAATCACTGAAGCGTGACCACAATTATCAAACCCCTCTAGAATACTCCCAAGAACAAGTTTTGATGTTTGAAACGGTGAAAAATCACACAGAACACCGTACAAGTCGACTTCTGATGTTCTGGCAGAATGTCTGACAAGATTTCCCACTCGGAAAATATCTGGAAGTTTTTGGTGATAACCACTTTTTTTTCATGCGTATTTTCGGCCGAACTCCTTATGTAAGATCGTTGGTGCTCGAAAATTGTCATGCCTTATACCTTCGAATTAGGTATCATATAAATCAGGAGATTGCTAGCTTTCCCTACGAACAAAAATGAAGCCTCTAGGACATAGACAGATAAAGATATGGCCAGATGAAGTTGATCGATTGCGTATACGCAATCCGATTTTAAAAGGGTGGGTGAGCTTTTCGGTGAGATTTTCAGCGAGCGTGATGCATGCGTTCTGATAAATCTGGGGACATGCTGGTTTATGCGTTCCTGCAAACGCTTTGACGTTCTTCCCACGTAGCCACAATCACAGTGGCACTTTTATTCGTACACAACATTACTTTGTTGAAGTGCAGGAAACACGTCTTTGCGTGTTGAATGGAGCAGTTGTATAAATCGTAAAAATCACATTGGATTTGAATGTATCGTAACACTTACTAACCAACAAGATGGCGTAATGGTGAATCGTCCGGCTTCTTGATCGGTAGGTCGTGGGTTCGATCCCCGGCCGGGTCAGACCAAAGACATGATTAGAAACACTGGTATCCATGACTTCCCTGCTTGGCGCTCATGCATTACTGGGATAGAGGTGGTGCATGACTTAAAAAGCCGTAAAGGCTATATCTGCACCTTCCTTGTCCTGCGGCATATGCACATCATGCACTCCTGGTATGCATATGCACAGATCGTGTGGATGTGTACCATGAGTCGGTGTATATGCTGCAAAACGACATCAAGGACAAATATAAACTACGTCCTTTCCGTCCTTAGTGACCGCAGAAATCAATTGTTCTTCAAAACGGGTGGAAATGGGACCAATCCAAGGTAGGTGGATAGAAACATCGGTACTAGTGAAATAAGTACCCGGAGATTACTACGGCAATAGTTGTTGCATCAGAAAGTGGGTGTGTTGTAGGATTGGAAGTGTTGCACATATACATTGAATCAAGGGTGGAAGAATCACTAGGTCTAGTAAGGAACAAGTGAAAAAACCACCCTGCCATATGAATAGCACGGGATCAAATGGGAGAGAATCGTAGAGTTATGAGTTGTCAAGAAAAACGACGTCAGCCCCGCACATGGCGGTAGGGATCTGATAGTCCACACATGTTGTGCTGTTTGCCTACGCATATTTACGCAGGCCGTCAAAGAAGGACATACAATGTACTGTGCTTGGTCCCGTCAGGGGCAGTACACAAATGTCACACGAATAAACACCACAAGCATTTCCGATGAGACACCTGAACAAAATAGACCAAAACGTCAATATTCGAGCCACAAGCGGTGCTATTGTAGCGATCATGGTTCCAGCCGCGGTTCCATCGTCTGGACCGCTCAGTTCTGGTAGAATAAAATCATCCCAAATTAATACCCCGGTTCTGACCGAGCTACGTAGAATGTCAAGTCCAGTATTAAAAGCGCGGGTGCGCAATACGTTCGAAACTGAGCCCTATACGCAACCAATCCGTGTAATCAATCGTCTCGTAACAACAACTCAACACCATGACGAAGTGCCTGACACAATACAAGTGGCCAGAAAAATCGAAACGAACAACTACGTCACAAGCAAGAAACACTTCAGCACCAGGGCGGACTATCATACCCGAGATCAAGGTCGGAAGGTAAGTACCAAATTAACCAGATTCATTTCGTCAGGGGATGGCCAGAATGTTCCAACAACATTGGGCCGAAACAACGTGACGGAGAGCTGGACGCCAACTGCGAACATAATATTTGCGACGATTAGACCAGGGACCAAATAATAATAATAATACTATTCGCAACGACCACAGCACATAACATAGTGCTGAGAATATCGAGTTGATCCAAGTACTGCAAAAACAGTACTAGAAAATATATTAGGGGTGTTACTCGTCGTAATAACCAGTAAACGTAAATAACAGCTATTGCTTTGCAGGACAAATTAAAATCGTCAATAATAAAGACGAAATATTTGAACTAATGAATTAATAATTGTATTTCTTGAAGGTGGGGGAGATTGTTGGTGTTAATTTTATGTCTGTCTACCGTCTGAGCGCTATTATTTTCAACTATGGAAGCTTTGAAACCCCCATTTGCCACATCGCAACATATTAAGCATTCAGTACAAAGCTACGCAATATGCACGTTATTGGAATGGCATATCTATGAAGACGTGTGTGTTCACACCACAGTCTGACGATCACTTTTGGTCAAAGGTGAACGCACACAGTGGGAATGTGCACTTTTGAATCCAAATTGAAATAAGCTGACATTATAATGTAGAATTGCGTGATCTAACAAACCGCAAAGTTACGGAAAACACTAGCTTTGAATGCTCACGGAAAATATATCTGTTGCAGAGAACTTTGCTTGACGAATATGCTAATAAATAGAAAAATCTTGAAAGGCCCGCTGAACTAATAGTCGTTAATTTAATTGCCCAAGTGACTAAGAAGTAACCCCACCAATGTCTACCATACTGGTCCCCCATTCATTCGGTAACTTACTGCTTTATCAGTAACTCGTGAATTCTAACTATTGGCTAGCGAGTGAATAGCTGTGGCACAAAAGTATTAACAGCAATTCTAAACTGTTATCATGGTCGGTGTTGTAAGCTGCATGAATGCAGGTGGTTATGCGTGCATACCGCATCACCATTTGCATTAGATATTTCGGAACCAGTAGGTAGGTTTTTGTGTCGGGTGAGTTGATTTTCCAACACCTCTGTCAATTTGGTTTTTACAACTACTGCTATCTAACGACACGAAGTGAATACCGCTTGTTTCGCGGCTTTAGTTTAGTATAAGTAAATTGCATTATACAGCGCGCTACATCGTGCATTCGAGTATACAAATAAGAGTGGTATTTCTGACATATGTCAGTGGCAAAACAGTATTTTCATAGCGCCAGTCATGACTGCGCGTAAAATCAATAATTGAGTTAAAGTGTAACTTATAGGTTTGCGCGGTACCAGTTTTCTGCAAAAAGTACCGGAAATCGCTTGTGCGATGCTAGCGGTTATGAATAGGTACACTGTTGAAAGGCCATAAAAGAGTATAGCAATGTGACAGCTCAAAATGGTGGAATACGAACTCTCAACAGTTGCAGTTTAGGCAAAAAAGTACTTGGTTTTGAAATAACAATACCTAGAATAATCTGCGTGGTGTCGACCCTATTTTGAATTTGGACTGCGCAGATTCCACACACATTATGAATGTACTATGTAGGCCTACTATAGCAACATTTACGCCTGGCACGAGAAAAATGCACATTTTGTTGTACTTGGCATGACTTGGCAAAATTATGGGACACAGAGACAGTGCAGGCGTGCAATTGCGTCGCGGCATAGTGAATTCTGTCACGTTGAAGTTTTGCGGCCGTGGCAAAATGTAATTTCCATCTAAATCTATTTAAGTCTAAATATAAAATTATCTTCGAATATTGGATCAGATAAATAACAACACAATTACTGAATTATTTTGCCTTGGTAATTGGTATTGTATTATGGTGCTAGGCAGAAATGGCTTTGTGAACCATGTTGTACCTAAATGTTACGTAGCAAGGAAAGGTTCAATCACCTAGCATTCCGTGGGTGATTACTACTGTCGAGCTCACCAGTTTGTTACTCGCCATCTTTCATTGGCGATAATGACGTGGATGAAGAGACGCAAGTTCTAACCTCGTTACGACCCTTGGAGAAGTTTTTGATTTCGGCCCTGGTTACGCCTGTGGTGGGCGCATTGAATTATATTGATCATATGTCCTATCGTGTTGAAAATACTAAATGGAGTCGCACAATGGGAACCGTATAATGCCGTGTTTTTGAACTTTTTCTGAAACTCCATTGGCGCTTGTTTTGGAAAATAAATTTAATTCGCACGAACTGGCCGAAGATTACAGCTTACGTTACCGTATACCACGTTCGAGTCAGTTCATTTCGCGCCGTAGGCCCGGGAGACAATGTGTATTTGAAAAGCTGCGTTGTGATATCGGCGTTGCCACTCACCATTTCTGCTATGCTCTTTGATTAATCAACGTCCCGCACAATTCAAAATTTCGAGTCGGGAAGGCTACATAAAATTGCCAAGGAATATGGTAGCTGGCACGGCACGGCAGATACCTAAATTAGCGAATTTTTTGGGAAAAGGCGGCCAGCGCCCTAAATCTGATGACTGCGTTGTAAATTACCACCGGAATAATTGTTACGGCCGTAATGAAAATTTACTAAAAAAGTCGCTGCATTATGCGCTTTTGTGGCTGGTATCTATTCACTACGGCTATGCTGCGTATATGTGGGTGAAAGGCGTTCGCTCATGGATTTAGAATCTAAAAGTACTCAATTTGTATTTGAGCCAGCTAGTAAAATTTAATTACCTAGCCGTGCTTTATAATTCAGCTACTAGAATTTGATCATAACTTGACTCTTGTCTCGGAGTTGGTGATTTGGTCCCAACATTGCCACCATATCTACGAAGAAATTTATCGTGGACAGGTGAGCTTTGCTCGTTGCAAAAACATATAATGGATATATATCATTCAAAATGCGCAACCTCGGGTTTAAGACTATTGTGTTATAAGGATACAAGGTGTCATGGTGTTGCAAATACCAAACAGTGTTGTATTTTATGTAACATTTGAAGTCAGAAAGTAATGAGACGAATTCGCAGTAATTCTGGGGCTTGCACAGGCCGTAAAATTGGAAATTGCATGAGAGTTGCGCAATGCGGATTGCATAACTCTCGGAAAATGCGAGTTGCATAACAATCGGAAGTGCGAGTTGCATAACAAGTCGAAATGTGAGTTGCATAACAGGCAAAAATAAGAATTGCATAACAAGCGAAGATATAACTGGAAAAATTGCGGATTGCGTAACAAAACCAAGTACAAAAGAATTTATGTAACTGCTGGAGTTACGGATTGCGTAACAAAACCAAGTGCTGTTTATGTAATAAAAATAAGCACGGGTCGTGAAATGCGACAATATGCAAACTTGGAAGCAGATTGCGGGCTGTTGCGAAATGATGCTGCAAAAGGCGGTGGGAATTGCAATGTTATAACGAAATTAGGAAGCACATAAAAGAATAAATTACAGCAAAATGGTGAAATTTGAATTTAATTGACGGTTTGATCACGCCACATGAGGCGTAATAGGGGCAAAACTTGCTTGATGAATGTTCGGATGTGCGTCAGTCTGTAATTAAGGAAGCAATAATTGCCTATTGATTGACGAATGGGAATGCATGAAAGTCAACGCCCTTCCGCTCAGAACTGAATATAACTTGGAAAATGCGGACTGAAAATTTAGTTTATTTCACATGGAGCTGAGGTGCATAAGACANAGTTATATTGTAAACAAGTGAAGACTTNCTAGCNTCCNATCAGAAAGNTTAACANGAACCAGATAANTAGCAGGTGCGTTTGTATGTTTGAAAATTAATTNATATAAACNAAAATCATAGACAAAATTATAAAATAATAAAATCCCTTGTGGGGGGNGAGATTTATTNATAAATAATTGATAAATGTCTTAATGAGTATGGAGTATACTTTATAAGTTCTGAATGAAAGTTGAAGATATTATATTATATGATGCCACTTCATGAATATAGCAAACCAGACACTCAAACTTTGACACACTGATATTAGAGGTCAATTGTTTTTTTTCACTTAGTCTAAAGTTCTAAAAAATTAGCTGTGCTTTTGCGTACAGCTTGCTTCGTCGTGTCCTAATTTAAGCATTGTGGCACAATAATTCAACGCCAAGTATTTGCGACAACGAATAGACAACTCCCAGGGGTGTCAAACTCAAATTACGTTGCGGGCCGGATAATTGTTGAACACTAACGACTTTGCGCAAGACGTCTTATCTAGAAAAAGGACTTGAAAGTTAGGAATGCGCTAGTCATATGTACGTTGCAATTCCTACATCGAGGCGCAACTACTCTAGTTTGTGTACGTTGAAATTTGATGAGCTACGAATTTATTGATCCGCTTTAATGTGTGAAAGCTACGACTATCAAAGTCGTACCGTTATCAAGCCTCCCTTATGTGCCAAGATGCTAACATAAATATAATACGGTGGACTGTTGACAATTCAATAGCGTGGAAACGCTGGTGTAAGTTCGTGCCTTTCCGAAACGAGCCGCATTGTCACTAAGTTTCAAATGCATAAATCCGCGCTTCACGGATTGTAGCTGTACAAAGTAAAAGGTCGTAAATTTAAGCTCTCAACTATAGGCACTGCAAATCTTATATTTCAGAGAATGCCTACACTGCCCCTTCAAATTGTTAAGGTAAGGAATTATAGTAACCGAAAAAATAGAGGTGACTTCTGTAGTCATGAGGCTGCCCATATGAGCCGTTAGTAAAAAGAATTGCCGTTGCGTAAGCAACAGATATAATCACCCTAAATAACTCTCAATAGAATTAAAAACAAAATTCTTATATACAATAGAAGAATACACACATCAGGTTTTGCGAAATTGATTTGTCGAATATTGAGTCCCAGGGTTCACGCTTTCGTTTCATGAGATCGATTGCGTCAACGCTAAATTAGCAGAACGTGTTCGAACTTTATAATTGCCGATACTCACTATCGTGTTGAGTTAACAAAAATGCCGCCATTTTGTATTTGGAATTTGCGCATGGGTTAATGAATGAACAGTCGAATATGCTTTGTAGATTTAGCCGTTGTGTTGATAGCACTTTGTGCTTATCTGGAATTGTCGTATGCATGTTAGGAGTTAGCTATACCATCAGGTTGCCTTACCGAAAATGGCGCCACCATTTTTCCATGTCTGCGAACTTTGGCAGTGAGCTGAAGTATATGTAAAATATGTGTGTATGCATATTGCATATCCATGCCATGTATGGTGCCCACATGAATTGTCCATTCAGTTGTAATATCCAATGACTACCAATGCAGACATCATGAATGTGTCCTCTAGTGTTGGCTAATTTCTGGCTCTACCAATGTAAAGCCACCAGCAGTCCAGCACTCTCGAAACACAGCCCAAGACGAAGCATCCAGTATCAGACTATATCCACAAAACAGTATATTGACGATTGATTGCGGGAGGTTCTAAAGTCTTTCGGCATTGAAGGGTGATGTTCGCATATCCCCCTGGAAGCTCTTGACCTTATAATGATTGGATCGGCTGCTTGCCACAGTTGCAAAGTATACAGAAATAAAGCAGTGCAATAAAATGAGATTGACTGCTAGCCGAAGTTGCAAAGTATACAGAAACGAAGAAGCCCAATGAAATGTGCTGGAATAGCTCCATGAAGCCGATGAACTGAAGACGAAAAGAGTCAAGGGCGTAGAGATATTGCATTCGGAATCTCTACCTACGATGAACCCTCAACAAACGCCGCCTTCTGTTGGAATTCCGGATCCCCGAATCGACACGAAAGTACTTGATGATGTAAAGTACTCAACAAGGGGTCGGTTTCTGGACTGATTTCGGTTCGATACCTGCAGCTGGAAGACTGGAGAACTCTTATAATACATGAGTCTGCAAGTTGGTCAACTTGAACTCTGAGTGTATTTTTTGTAACATCTATTGGCATGTTTCTTGTATATTACATATGCTTGTGTGTCGAGGCGGGAAAGGCCTCTGGAGATTATGAAAAGGCTAAACTTTTGTGGTTCCACTATATGGCTCGGATGCATCCTATGGAAAACTTGATCAAGGATGAATGGATGAAGGAACAAGCCGAATCCACGGAGCCCTTTTACCCCAAGGATTCTGTCCTAGTCCTATGAATATGGTTAAGTTCATGAATAATATTGTTTTCATGTATTTCTACTGTATGTATATAAAGCGTTATAACTGACCTACGCTATGTATTAACGGTCAGGACCCCTTGTGTTGCACAGTGTGCACAAGGTATATAATCTAATGTTTCACGATTCACGGTTTATTTGATGTTTATTTCGTCGCAAATGCTGCTTTGTGATATTGGGATATAGTTGGCCAGGCGTTATACACTGCTACGCCCTTACCTTTAAGCAGGACCCTAGGGACATTATGACCCCTAGTTTAACGGAAACAAAATCCTAGATTTTCGGGTGCGAACCGTTTGAGAAAAATAATGCTAAGGGTGGATTGCACAGATGTCGATTAAGTGGTAATCGTCGATTAAACGTCAGTAATCGGCTGCCTTCCGTGGTACAGATAACGATTAGCCACTAATCCGTGAATTTTAATCGGTCAAATGTTATCCGCCGAACGAGGTGTCTAGAAAGTTAATCGGCTGTGTGCTTCGCGGCGTGGCTGCTGTCTGGGCTGGCTATAGACACCTGTGCTTGGTACTGAGATGGTGTTGAGTAGAAGCTCTCGCGTGCAGTTGCGGTATTAGCTGAAATTATTGTACTCTGACACTACTACAACTGTTTGCGCATATAATAAGGCCCACCACAGCTGAGAGTACGTTATGATATGATTACCGGTATGCCATTTTACAGGCTGCATAAAAATCGGTAGTATACTTTGGAATTAGAGTATGAGGACGGAGAATTTCAATAGACAAGAAAAGTTTCGAATAATAGAATTGATTGAAGAATATATTGCAACTGTGGAAAACAAAAAGACAGATGGCAAAACAACAAAACAAAAAGATGTCGCCTGGGATGCAATCAGCAAGAAATATGCAGCCATGAATAATGGTCCTGCGCGGACAACTGGCCAAATCCAGAATGCATGGAAAAATATGAAACAAAAAGCAAAAAAGATTTATGCCTCACGACGCGTGGAACGGGCCAAAACTGGTGGTGGCCCACCGCCACCTCCAGTTGACGACCTCTTGGAAAAGGTTTTCGGTAGGTAACTTGACTGGCAATTCTGAAAAATTCGCATTAGCTGATTTATTGTTTCCATCTGTGTTTATCGTGACTCGCAGCGTGCTTCATACATATATTGACGCTCGTTTTGAGCCGAATATATGAATTTTGATGAGCTTGAAAAACATACATATATTGTCTTTTTGTATTCCCAAAAAACTAACCATATCCAGAGTCTGCTGCACATCAGCTATACGAAAATGGCACATGGGGAACACTGCTCAGCGAATCTCGAATGTGAACCGCTTCTTGATTAATCTGCATTTGTTTTCATAAAACTGGTATATTTATTATCCCTTTTCAGAACTTATCCCATCTCAAATTGAAAGTCTGAAACATCCGTTTGACGACGATAGTGTATTGGATAGCTACCCAAACAATGGTGAGCACATTATTTTTTTGAATATGTAGGCTAACTATTACAACCAACGGCTGAGGAACTTGCATCAAATTTTAATTTGTAACAGTCTGGCATATTGAAGCGGTGAACCGAGTCAACTCAATTCATCCCATTCCAAACTGATAATTCTAACTCCACTCAATTCATGATTTTAGTCTTCCGCCCTTCCTATGTTTCGCGATGATAAGATAAACCATGAAAGAAAAATTTGAAAGTAACTTTTCTAATGTATTTCTAACTAAAATTTTCTAGATATTTGAGAAAGATTCATACTGAAGCATGTATTAGCAGTCCAGTAACAAGTTTTGTAGGCCTTCATAGATTTTACTGTTCTTCTGAAGCATTGCATTTTTATTCAGATGGATATTCCCAGGATTCAATCTGCACCTTCATCATTAACGATGATGTGAACACAGAGGCTGGCTCGTCATGTCACAACAGCGATGGTAAGTATAGGTAGTAATTTCAATTCATGTTGGTACCAACGTAGCCGAATACTGTGCAAGCATATTTTCTGTACCACCATCACTGCTGTGTGTTATGTATTTTGGTTGGATTAAAATAAAGACTCTCTCACACGAATACTTCAAATAGAAGATTGGAGGTTGTTTTGACTGACAACAACATGCTCTATCAAGATACAACTGTTGTTATCCGTACTTTTCTTGCAGCAAATGAAACCGCTGCTCTTTTCGTTGATGGCGATGTAACACTACCTTCAGTACCCTTGAAAGACTTTGCGATGGAATACCAGACCGGTAAGTGTTAGCATTAGCATACAATATTGCAACCCACAGTTTATTCATTGCTGCATGCAGATATACAAGAGGAAACGGAGAAAACAAACAGATCGACACCGATTGTCTCAAAAA
>ATSW01010922.1:0-21715 GCA_000444245.1 Botryllus schlosseri
GCAGTGTTGGCATGGCTGGAGTCCTGACTTGACTCGAGTCACTTTCCTAAAATGAACTGACTTGACTTGACTCAGCGTATCGAAATTGTGGATTAACTCGTGACTCGGAGCAAAATTCACGAGTCAATTTCGAGTCATCAAGCAATCGATGTCGACAGAAATCATTGTATCTTGCATATGTTCAGGTTGTACGCGAAACGCTGGTGTAACCCATGGGAGCGACCGATCATTCAATGATCGTGCGTTTTACGGAGCCTTCATTGTTCTCTCACAATGAATTGATCGCAAACGAAGTGATCGAAGCTTACAGCTTACGTTGTCATAAACTAGTATAGTAAAGTAATTTAATAGCAAAATGTATATTTCTGTTCTCTGTTCCTAACTTAACAAAACCTCTTGTTTTATTGCAATTGAACTCCAATACAGTTTATATAGTCCTCAACCATCGGTGCAGGCTGTAATTGTATCACATCACTTTGTAAATGGGTAATATATTGCATCTTATCAATTCGTTTCTCTATTCTCTATTTTGGCTGGTAACTTTAATCCGGGCCATGCAATTACTTACGTAGTTAAGCATTTCTGCGTATATGTTAGCAATAAAGCGCAGTTATTTACTCCTAATAAGCCATGTTTTGTTTTTACCGATTGTTACGCTACGCCTAGTTACTTTACAAAGTAGCCTATCGTAGGATTTATTGGGTTTACGATCACAATTATGGTGAGAACTAGACGAAGTGGAGAACATATCAAGATTTTGCATGGTGGCGAAAAGTTTACTGGTTGTGAAACGTTTCCACCTGGTTTACTGCCCATAAACCGGCAAGTGATAGAGATTATACTCCACTTCGAGAACTTTCGCATTAAACAAGCTGCGTCAAAAGTTGCGAAAGAAATCTATGACATATGGGTGTTTTCCAATGTTTATCCATTGAACCAACATATCATAACCCAAAAGATTCAATCGTTGGTCATAGATTTTAGTAAACTCGACCGGTGGCCAAAGGCAAACGTGCTAAATCGTACTTGGAAAAGCAAGCAATTTTTTTGTCAAGCGTAGATGAGCTGTATGGCATCTTCTGTACATATGACGATCAACGAGAAGATTTGAAAAAACAGCATAAGTTGCGAATTACTGAGAAGGATTGTAAATTTTACAATGAGCAAAAGGAGCCAAGTGCTGAAAGATGACTGGATATTATCATGCCTTTGGATTCATCTGACCAAATGTTCGCACGCCGGCTAACATCACAACTGAACGCTTGAACTTTTCGCAGCCCAAAGTGAAATGGAGGTCGAACTGGATGCTGGGCATGGGCATGCCTCAGAGTTCGAATCAACAAGCACATATTCTCCCACACTTCACAGTCACCTTTCAAATATCTCCAGCTCTTCATCCAAATCAACTGAATTCCCAACCTAGAATCGGAGAAAATGGCCGAATCTTACCAGAATGTGTGAAAGATATCAATGACCGGACCAAGCTGCAGCTGCAGTTGCTAACAACGTTTTGGTAGCTGTTGGATTGGTTGCCGACCATGATAAAAACTGGATGACTAACCGAAGCAAGTTACGAAGAGAACGTGACAAATGCAGAGAGGCACCACGGCAAGAAGAGCAACAAAATTTCAGTATGGTGGATGGTTTGTACTTTGATGGACGTAAAGATGCCACACAAATGGTTATGCACGGTCCAAACGAGAAGTACTACTGATCTATTCAAATGGAAGAACACTTTACTGTAGTTGCGAGCCGGGGAGTTATTACCTCACCCACCTTTCTCCTGAAGATGGCAGGGGCATAACCATAGCTCAACATATATTCAATGCAATAAGAGAAACATAATTGCAAGATAAACTGGCAGTTGTCGGTACTGATGGCACTGCATCAATGACAGGAAAACATAATGCATGCATTGGAAGGCCGGAAGAGTTGCTGAATAAGCCGCTTCAATGGATAGTATGTCCGCTTCATGCTAATGAATTGTCTTTGCGACATGTGTTTGCAGGTCTCGATGGTGTTACAAGAGGCCTAGATACATTTGCCAGTATAATTGGTAAAAAACTACATGGAAGTGTATCTTAGTGGCCTGTTCCTCAATTCAAAAAGCTCTCGCCACCACTTTTGGCCTTTCCAAAGCTCCCCTCCGAAGTTGCGAATGACTTAAGTACCACATATGCTTATAAAATATGCTGGGCAATTATTCAAGGAAACGTTGATGATGATCTGGCTTATTTGGAGTTTGGACCAGTTGTGTATTCAGGATGGCTAACTTTGGGATGCAGGGTTTTACGGTATTCTCAGGTAACACGACTATTTGGGACCCACATGGTACCCATATGGTTCCACAGAAATATTACGAGTAAAATTAATCCTCAGTTAAAAATAGTAGATACGAATAAGTGAGCAAGGTGATGGGATCTAGGTGGGATTAGTATGGTACATCCTAGCTAGTCCTTGGCTTTAAATCCCACTTGGGGTTCATATGGGACACATGCTATGAGACCCATCAATTTTGCCAACCCATCTATCCACCAAAATACCACATGGGTACCAGGTGGTCGTGTTACCTGGGTTATGTGACAGTTGATGAACCGCCTTTGAACCTGGAGATTCTGGTTTGTTTTTGCCCTGAAGTATATTTTCCGACTCGGTTTGAGATCAAGCTAAACAAACATATAACACAATTAAGCATGCCTCATAATTCGAAAAGGCAACTTGACTTGAATCGTGACTTGACTTGACTCGAGTCACCTCCAAAATTCGAGTGACTTGACTTGACTCGAGTCAAAATGCGCAATGACTCGTGACTCGAAGGTAGTGACTTGATCCCAACACTGCTACTACGACAACCTAACCTGTGATCATTTCGTTTGTGGTCAAGATATTTCTGATGCAATAATGGATGATCATTCAAACGTGCATTCAGTGAATGCCCGGTTACTCTCACAAGTGACACAAGCGTATCGCGAACAATACGAACATATGCACAAAATACACTGATTTGATTGATACCGTATAATTGATGACTTGAAATTGACTCGTAAATTTTGCTCCGAGTCACGAGTCAATTTGCATTTTTTAAGCACCGAGTCAAATCAAGTCATTTTTGCGAAGTGACTCGAGTCAAGTCTAGTCATACGAAAAAGTGACTCGAGTCAAGTCATGACTCGAGTCATCACAACACTGCTGACCATATTCGGTTAACAGTGAGACAAACGATTTTATTATGGATGAGACGCACTTGTTTCATTCTAAACAAAGCTGCAAAGCTGCATTGAACATGGACCCCGAGAGTGAACGGTCATAAAGAAGACTTGGACTCGGACTCCTTTTGCACTAAGACTCGACCCTTTGCGTCATGAATTTAACTCGGACTTGACAGGCTGGAGATTTGAAAATGACTCGAGTTAATTAGGAGCAGAAAAGTAAGATTGACCTGTGACTCGGAACCTTGGTACTTGGTTACAACCCTGAGAATGATGATATGAGTTGAAAGAATTTATGGCGTCCAAGTTTTATCCATAGCGCGGTTGGCCCTACGGATCAATCTTGAGAAATACAGGGTTTTAAACTCGGACTCTTAGTATTTGGTTGTCATTATTATTATATCGCAATCGGGTTTTCTTTGAATACGATTATGAGATATCGTCAAAGGGTTGCGGCAACGTCGCACTGAACCAAGCAATAACGATTACACAACACCACCGGAAAACGATAATTAACAATATACAATACCGAGAAGGTATATTGCAGAGATTGGGCATTAATGAGAATTACACATTACCAATAACGGACACCACCAAGATTGAAAATCACCGACAAGGACATTTCCGAGACTGGACATTATTGGGAATTCATAATACCGAGAAGAGACATTACTAAGAAATGATATATCCAGTATAAAATGCGATTCGAACCTTTATTTTCCTAAATCCGATCTCGCATGTGACGACTAGCTCATTTCAACACTTTGGCCTTTTTGTTGTCCCTCTCTCTCTTAGTTTACCGGCCCTCTCTCTTAGTTTATCAAGACATGTTATGACTTTTTGTGATCCGGCATATGATAAAAGGGTTCGTTTGACAACAGCTTTGAACTGTTGTGTGTCTCACACACTCAATATGCGCGAGGCGTGTCTGTTTAAAACACCATGTTTTAAACAGTGTTTTAAACAAAGGCGTCTGAAAAATATTTGTTTTTCAAATTGTATAACTATGCCATAATTGTCGAAGTACTTTCTAAAACATGTTGTGTGAGCCTACGGGCGATTACCACACGACGTATACGATATGGGATGGTTGAAACCCTCAAAATTGGCGGTTCAACAGCTATAGTACGTTGATATCTCGTCAAAGAAGCTATATTTACACTGTAGTTTCAATTGTGAAGGACAATCCACTATGACGTCACAATTGAATATTCGTGACTTAACTGTTTAAAAAAAACATGTATTAAACGAAGTGCTTGTTTTAAACATGTTTGTTTTACATTGAATTTTTTAATGCAACCTTAATAATGATATTATCAACTAAAGCACAACAATGAATTATTTCGTTTCACAAGTTCGAGTATCTCAAAATGCACAGCGACATACTTATTGCTTATCTATGCAGTTCTTTCGAAGTGATGCAATGTTAGCATGTATTAGCTCGATAACCTATGTTGATTCATTTGCACCCTCGATTTTGAAGGCTAACATATAAACGAAAAGCATGTAACCAATCAGTTAATCCAGTTCCAACCTTCCTGATGACGGATCCCTGGCGAAATATTATTCAAACTGATCAGAACCCAATTTTGTAAGTTAACGCTAACAAATATGTAATGTTTGAAAACAACGCATCGAACAACGATGTGCGACCTTATTATTAGAATCTTGCGATGCTTAATTTGGATTTTCTTAAGTTCTCTAGCGCTGTGATGTCATCCAAATAATGACATTACTACGGAACCCTATATTTACCGACGACGTCCTAGTTGGCAAAAGTAACCACCTCTTTCCTGCGGATGTAAATTAGTAAGAGCTTTCTAGCTGCCAAAATCAGGAAACCGCATACCGTGAGATCAAACCGAGCTACTTAAATCAGTTATTGGAGTGGACCCACGTGTGGTCAAGTTCGCAAGGCACTCGATGAGGCCACAACCTGTTAGAGACTTTCATTTCTCATAGGACTGCATTAGACGGGACACCTAAATTTCCGATGTAAAAAACACTTGTCACCATTAGAATAAGAAAAATCGACACCGCTCAAGGTGCGATGCGACAGAAGCGGAATGGTATAGTTTGTATTTCGTCCAGAACACAAAGAAAGAGAGGTCAAGGTACTTCGATTCAAAGCATGACCTGAAGAACTAAAATCGAAAACGAAGAAGGCAAGATACTGGTCTTGTACACAGTCATATTTATAACAAGTCGTTATATTGTCTGTTAATGCATCGTAGCAGCAATGACAGTGGGGAGGAGCCCAGACCAGCCAGAGTCACATTTATACAAGCCACAACCGAGATTCGTAACACTGTCTGTCGTTCTGATGAAACAAAAATTTAATGTATTCTGTCGAGGAGAAAGATATACCACTGCAATGCTTGGAGACGGACAGTCACAGCATAGTCAGTTTATTTATCGTGGATCTGTATTCGTTGAATCGTGGAGCGGGCGGACGACCTGAAACAATGAAAGCAATCGTTAGGCACTTGATGACATTGTCTATTGCTAATCAATGTTCTGATGCACATTAAGGAGTACATATTAACCTACGGAAAGCGGTGACATGAAACCGGAAAGTAGGCGGTTTATGCTGTAATGTTTGACCTAAATGACTTTGATGGATATGTTACCTTAATGAACTTCCTCTTCATTACTTCAATCAGAACACTCTTCATAGAAGGTACTTCAATTGCGGGGGTGAGTGATAAGTCGTTTGGATGATTTTCGTCCTGAGCTACAGCTTCGCGCACCTTAGTATTTGACTGCAGTGTGTTGTCACGTGTTGAAGGTATGAAATGTTGAGAATCAGGACCCATTTGCCGTAACGCTCTCTTGTGTTTTCGTCTTTGTAGAGTTTTCTGAGACCAGAGGTTTCTCATTTTCAATGACTTGGTCAATTGAACTTCAGTACCTTCAATCGTTGTATGGTGAGGCAATCGGTCAAGTTCATGCAGCGTGACATCGAACATATTCTGTGTGTCTGCAGTATCGTTACCACAGGCTTTATCTACAGGATTGACTAATACTCCAGGGATATCCGTCGCCCTGTTTGATGCCGAATCCGATTCGTTGTCAGTTGCACTGGGACTTTCCTGTGACAGGCCTCCATCAGTGAAAGGCCATCCCTTATCACCGAGGTCTTTCCATTTCCACAAACAACATTCCGAATCAGTGGAGGTTAAACTGGATGATAAAGAGTCATCATCACCACAGGATGACATAATTTCAGATGGGCAACTTTCGTGTCGGGAATCTTCCTTGAATTGAATTTCCTTTGTGGAGTTCACATCTTCTTTATATCCATCAAAAGAACCGTACTTACGTTGTATTGCATGAGTTCGTTCGGTGTAATCTTTGGTATTACGCATACTTATAGGGCTGGGAGAAATGCAACTATGCGTATCGTCAAGATAACAGTTATCAACGCATACATTGTAAGGCGATATGTTACTGATTCTTTCTACAGCTCCATCACCTTCAGCATGACTAACATCATCTTCCGAATGCTCTTTATACATTTCCAACTTTTCTATCTTTCCTATATCATCGTCACAATATGATCCGTTTACCAATTTAACGAAATTGACTGCAGAACCATCTTTACCAGTCAGTTGCTTCATCATCTGTTCGAGCACCTTCATTTCTCCCAGGGAAACACACTGGCGATTTTGTGATTTCCGAATTGTCCTGAATTGTCTGTAATACCACCTTGCATTTACTCCAACGGTCCAGCGACTTATCACTATCTATATAGGACAGATTTTTACATTCTGTCCCGTTGCTCTGCGTCTCACTTGCCGCTCGATTTGTAGCTTTGGGAACAACGTCTTCACCCCCAATTTTATACGTTAGAAGTTCCGTTGCATTAATGGGACTTAGACTGTTTAAAAGAGATTCCGAAATTTGCACGCGTAGTCCCAATTCTAGACGACTTTCGTCACTATCACAAGTTGACGAAATCGATGGTTCTGTGATACGCGGCCGTTTATTTTTCGTTCGCTTCCGCTTTGATCTTCTTTTTCTGGTATCTATTTCGCATTCTATCTCATCTTCAGAATCAGACGATGGCGGTTCTATGATACGTTTATATCGACGACGTTTCGTCGGAGATGCGTCGCTAGCGCCCTTACTGCGTCGGAACCCTTCCTGTGAATGAGTGGTTGATGCGTAGTTATTGCATTCGTTCATTGTTAGCTTTTGTTTGACGCCAGAGGAATCCGCTAAAGTCGCCAAATCTCTAATCTCGGCTTGTTTTGCCGCTTCTAAAACTGATTTGTAGTCATAGCAAAATGGCAGGTCGTTTTCTGAGCTCAATTCGTTCATGAGCTCTCGTTCTTTCGAATTATTCAAATCCGAATAATGAGTTTGAGACTCACCAATTCCATCGTTTACATCGGTGTATGTATCCAGAGGCGAGAATCCACTACTACCAACGTTACTGGCTTGGGGGATCATAGAGCTGTATCCTTCGTTCTTCTTCAATTGACTTTCGCCGTTTCGTCCAGCTTCAGTTTCACCTGTAGAGTTGTGAACAGATAAATCACAGTTCTGCTGCGTTTTCGTGTTTTCCTTCGATGAGAAGAGCGTCGAGGAAACAAAGCCACCATTGCCATCAGAGTGTAACCTTCTACAGTAGGCATCGTTTTCCGGTGATGTAGATGGTTCGTCCATGTTTTCACCAATCGTTTCGTCATGCTTCATTGTAACAGAAGGTGAAGGAAAACGAAGCTGTTCAGAGGTTGAATCCGACAAAATTTTCTGTAGGATCGGTTTACTAGTTAGATGACTGTCCCTTTCCACGGCGCTTTGAGAGCAACAGTTTTCATGCTGATGTTCGCCGTCTTTGGCGTTAACACTTGTCGCGTTTGAATGGTGAAATTGCGACAGCGAGTTGGAAGATACAAATTGATCTGTATTATCAGACCCCAGTGAGATAACACCAGCCGTTTTACTTTGATCCGGCCGCAGAATACTGGGTTGGAGATATGCTTCCGTATTGGGGGTAAATGGCTCTTGATCGTGATTAGAAACGAAAAGCTTTGGCTGCTCATATTCGCCTGCAGTCATATGCGGCACCATGATGAGACTGCGCGGGACCGATGTCAGGAAAACTGTTCGCACGACCGATGCGGAGATATTATCATTGATATTTGTTTGACAAGTGTATGCTTGGTTACTTTTTTCTGGTACGGTGCTTCCCAGGGCGGTGACGGTTATTTTTGTGGTCTGCGGAATATTGTTGCGTGTTGCAACGACACAGTGTGTGTTAGAGTTTGCTGTTACAATGTTGAGCAACGGTCCAACGTGAATAGACTCACGGGGAAAAGTTTCAAGATAGTTACTTTGATCAAGTCTTGATCGACGTATTTGATTCGAGTTGAAAAATTCCGGAGAATGACGAGCAGAATCAGCGGATGGAAGGCGACGCATATCTTTACGAGCCTTGGAATTATCGATCACGCTGGCGGCTCCTTGCATTGTTCGAACATTTGACAGTACTTGATGATTCGGTAAAGAACAGGAACCCTTCATCAGCACCGATCTCTGTTTGGACTGCCCGAATTTCGTAGCATCGTAGGACTTGCTAGAACTTCCGCAATAGTGTTCATTAGCTGTTCGATGAGTCCTCTCTGGCGGTAATGCTGAACCAACACTAACTCCATCTCCGGACATCTGTAATGTGGCTTGTTGCGGTCTATGATCAAGTACAGTGGGAGAAGTACTTCCCGTCCAATCTGATGTACGTAAGTGGGATGTTCTTACATTTGGTTGAGATGACACGCCATAAGAAAAAGCAGGCTCCGAAAACTTACGTAGCGGACGTGCCAGTCCATGTGCTGTAGGGCGAACGTTCCTATTGTGCCCAACAATATAGGCATGATGTGTCGACACATACGGGTTCTGAACAGCAGGTTGATACTTTTCCGAAATGTTAGGAGGCACCATAGAGGTGGTAACATTTTGAAGTACAGCAGGATTCTGCATGCAGCCGGTACCATCCACATTCGGGCGTGGTACATATTGGGAGCGGGATGAAGGAAATGCGTTGTGAGAACTGGTGAAATTGTGTTGAAAGTTTGGCGTAGAATTTAATCCCCAATTTACATAGTTCAATGGTCGACATGCGTTTCTCTCTGTTCGAAGTGCTTGCCAATTTGACTGGCATCCACGGTATGAATAATTAAATCTCATAGTACTGGATCCGGCAAATCGGCTACTCGCGGTGTTTGTAAAGGGTGTCGTGTCTTGGGGTGTTTGCATTGCTGGAAATGACGTCACTCCCTGAAAATGACAGCTGTTCGGTAAAATGATTATAGAAACCGAGACACATTATCAAGAGTAGGCGGTTTTATCCCAGTAAAATCACACCGTGATTTGTAACATAAACATTCCTTATATTTCATGAAAGTTACAGAGTTCGTCAAAACTCGAATCTGCATAATCTTATACCGGTACCATGTGCCCATTCACGCTAATAACTGCACTAGTGCACACTGCGCAGCCACAAACTATGATGTGAAAGCTACTCAAGACACACACTGATGGTTCGCAAAGCAACGATATGACAAATGTGAAAATTCACTAGCTCGCTCATGCATGCTTGCACAAATGCACAATGCATACCCTACCTTCTGCAACATCGTCACACGGATTCGTAAGAAATTGATCGTTACAAGTTGTGGTTATGTTTCATGAGTTTGGCAATTGCTCGCTTAGACCTTGGTAATTTTATATGCATTAAGTTGAGCTGAACAGACAGTTTACAGATGTGAATCCTTTTATATGCGCTGTTGAGGTTGAGGGGCGATATCCTGGAAATGCTAGGACTATTTGAACAAAAAGAGATATAAACGGTGACATAATGTATAAACACCGTGGGGCGCCATATCGAACCTGACAGTTTAAATTACGTACAACTTATTTGAGGACGACGTTTGGAACTCATTTTAGATATTTCGGTCATCGCCATCGGGACGCCATGGCTTGGGAGTGTACTGCTTAGGTATAGGGTTGAGATATAAGTGTCAGGACTTGCGCGCCAATTTCATCATTATAAAAATTGTTTGTCTGTGTGGTCGTAGACCATATTTGGCCATAAATCAGAGATCGCCATCGGGACGCCATGGCTTGGGAGCAATGTTCCCTCTAAGCTGCGCACGTGCGCAAATGCGCAGTGCTGAAACGGTCTCTGCGCACAGAAAATCTACGCTGCGCACAAAAAATCAGAAATGATGTTTTTTTATAGTTGTTGCGCACTGTTGTCCAATGGACCACGCATAGGCGCGCAGATTCGTGACAATTAAGATGGAACATTGTCAGGGCCAAATAGTGTTATCACTGAAGTCTGAAATTGAGGTACAAGTGCGCCCCACAAAGGTAACTATTGCGCTCCGTGAAGAAATAATAATTCCAAAATTATTTCGAGAATTAACATAAATCATGGTGTATTTTTTTAGAATTTTTCAATAATTTTTTTTTCGCGCTACGCGCGTTTTATTATTGTCAGATATCTGATTATTGGGTACCCTTTCCCTACAAAAATTACGCATGATTTATAGAAATGGGCAGTTGAGCGTAGGCCATTACCGCACCATGTCGCGCCAAGACATATGAAGTTGAAGGCTATGCAACATGCGACTCCAAGAAGTGCGCCAGAAAGATCAGCAGCGAGAAAACCTTGGGCGAAAAAGACTGCCCCGATGCTGACCGAAAACTTCGATATATACAAATATATGTGTNATTGTCCATGNCCATNGGCGCCTAAATGNCTGGCGCCGAATNTTCCTNTCCTGGCGATCCGAGTCCCACAACAAGACAAATGCCATATCGAGGGAACATTATTTTCCAGTTAAGAAATACCAATTTGAAATCGTGTACGTCTTTTACTTNAGTACGTTTTGGCGATTTCAANATCTTTTGACATAGCAGATAGGGGGTCANGAAATAGCATCATGTAACGAAGTCATTATATCAACGGGTACNCCCGAAGATGTTTTATNATTANTTAGAGGGCATATCTATTCCAACACACCTNACTGGATCAGCTCTACCGGTAAATCTGATTATGTGAGCAGGGAAAGGATAAAAATTGATAGCAATATATATGCAATTCCCGATCATATTTGCCGATGCAATCATGAATTATATAAATTTTTCGCGCTTCGCGCGTTTAGGGACGCTGCTACCAAATGGGCACCCAATGTAGATGATAAGTACCGGAAAAGCCGAGAGCCGTCGGGGGGTCTGGGGGGCTAAGCCCCCCAGTAGTTAGTTTTATCACCCTATTGGAGAGTGGTTGCGCACTGTTGTCCGAGGGCCTGCGCAGTGAGTTGGCGTGTTTGCGCAGACTTTTGGAAAATTAGAGGGAACATTGCTTGGGAGTGTACTGCTTAGGTATAGGGTTGAGATATAAGTGTCAGCACTTGCGCGCCAATTTCATCATTATAAAAAATGTTTGTCTGTGTGGTCGTAGACCATATTGGGCCATAAATCAGAGATCGCCATCGGGACGCCATGGCTTGGGAGTGTACTGCTTAGGTATAGGGTTGAGATATAAGTGTCAGGACTTGCGCGCCAATTTCATCATTATAAAAAATGTTTGTCTGTGTGGTCGTAGACCATATTGGGCCATAAATCAGAGATCGCCATCGGGACGCCATGGCTTGGGAGTGTACTGCTTAGGTCAAGGGTCGGCAACCTACGGCCCGCGGGCCGGATCCGGCCCGCGACATAATAATTAGTTATCACAAGAATACGGCCCGCCGTTTCATAATGAGTTTCGATCTGCAGTGCAGCACTACATGAAAAAATGCGGCATTGCTACGATATAATAGTAGCCTACATCGTATTGGTCTATTGTTACGCCATAAAACGAAGGTGGTCGAAGTAGGAGATGGAGATAGACTAGACTTGATCAGTGCTTATCAATCGGGTGTATCCCGCAAGCGAAGGTGTTCCATACTTTTTTAAAGGGTTTACCACTCGAATGGGGTGTGACAATAAAGGTGTCCTTCCTTTGCTTCAAAAACGCTTGGAACGTCTCAGACGCAAAGACGGAATCTCAAACTGTTCAATTATAGATAACTAGCCTCCGTATGTTTGTTAGCATATCTATAGTTTAATTTTCCAGAAGGCATAGTGTGCCAAGACAACAAACCTGAATAGTGTTTTGGCCACAATGGTGAAAGCTGTTAATATGATTTTCGTCTCTTTAACTGAATCAGTTACGTCAGTCATTTAGTGAGTCAGTTAGTCATGTTCGCGCATTAAGTCGAGCAGCTATGCTTACACGAGTGTATGAACTGAGAAATGAAATAGCACTTTCCTCGAAAACACAAATATCACCGACTCATAATCTTGTAATCGAAAATGGGTATCTCATCTTGCTTTCCTGGTACATTTAATATCACATCTGAACAAATTGAATTTGCAACTTCAGGGGAAAACTACTAAATACATGAGATGTTGAGGCGCATTCAAAACAAATCTGTGAATGTCAACAGTACTAAGAAAATTTTGCTCACTTTCCCATACTGGAGGAGAGAAAACCTAGTACCAACACTACATTTGTAACTGTGATATGAAATTTAACCACTGAATATTCACCCGCTTTTCCAACATTCCTTCTCTACAAAATGAATTCTGACTATTCAGTACTCCGTTTAATGTGGACGCCAATAACATTGCCTGGAAATTTCAAATGGGCCTTTCTGAAATGCGATGCAGTTGAATTGAATGACAGATTTCATACAAAGCATATTGCTGCATGACTTTGACAAAGAGTACATTCTTGAAATTAGCCTTTATCCCAGCTTGACCAACAATGCAAAAGAAATTGCATTGATTTTTGTAAGCACGTACGCATGTGAACAATAGTTCTGAATAATGAAATTCACGAAGAGCAAGCTAAGATCACGTATTTCGGACGTCCATTTTGAATAGGGTGTGATTCTTGTTTCATCTGACTTGTTACCAGAAGTTGAAAACCTTTCACAAAACAAGCTGCGTTAATTGTCTTGTCACATTTATTCTGTGTTGTTGAAGTGTAAATACATGGGTCTTCTGATTGGTGTGATTGAGATTGCAGCAGTGTAGGATAATATACCGAAGTGAGCGTAAAATATACTACTAAGAAAAATTCCGGCCCGCCAAAAAGTTGTAAACCCGAAATTTGGCCCGCGACTAGCAAAAGGTTGCCGACCCCTGGCTTAGGTATAGGGTTGAGATATAAGTGTCAGGACTTGCGCGCCAATTTCATCATTATAAAAAATGTTTGTCTGTGTGGTCGTAGACCAGTGGTTCTCAACCTTTTTGGCTTCGCGGACCCCTTTGGGCCATCACAGACCCTCGCGGACCCCCTCGAATTTTAGTTCAAATTTAGCTCAATTAAGGTGCAGCCGTCACATGTCTTGTGGAAATATGAACTGTAGGCTTGTGATAAACAGCAACAGAATGTGTTTCTTTAAAATAAAACCATACTATTCATGTAAAAATTGGGGAGACCTTTATTATTTCAAAGGTTATTTTGCAGCTGTATTTTTGAAGTTCGTGGTCGTGTGATGAACATCCGCGTTTTCGATTTGATATGAACGATGAGTGCCGAAAATCCATTTCCACAAAGATAGATGGAGGCTGATGCAATATTAACGCTAAAGTTATCATACGTCCTCCTTTTTCAAGTTTTTGAAAATGTCCTCCAACTCCGAAGACGCCTAAATGTCCTCTTTTTTCCAATGCGTCCTCCTTTACAGCTTTTACATCTAAGATTATGGATATATTCGAGTGAAAATGGGCATAAATGACGTTAAAGGTAATTCGTGGTCAGATAGCAACCAACGACTTTTTTTAGTCAACACCACTTATTTCGAGAAAAAGTGTGTAAATCGGCATTCAAACTAACGTAATGGCCTTTTTTTAGTCAACCAATCAAATTTGTCAGCAAATATCACGAAATCGGCTGATTTCAGTTTTCATCGAAGAATTGATAAAAGTGTCCTTATTTCCCTGTTCCAAAATATGGTAACCCTAATTAACGATTAACGATTCCGACGATACTTTTGGTGTGATCGCAACATTTATGGCACCAAAATGATGAAACAGATTTCTAATGAACATATCTCATACTGCCTAATAATTTTTATCTAGCATCTCATCTTGAAGTTATTCTGGAATAGTGGATATGTATATCACGGGATAAAATGGATTTCGTGTCAAGTTATCAATCTCTTCATTAGGATATATTACTGAATATATTTCAGAAATTTTTATTTTAAATGACTGTTTACTACTTTGATGAGACTGACAACTTCAAATCGAAAAGGTTTTGCAGAAGTGACGCTGATTGACCATGGTATAGATCAGAGGTCTCAAACACGCGGCCCGCCAGAGCATTTTGTGCGGCCCGCGACGACATTTTAGATTTTTATTAATTTTACAAAATATAAGTGTCACATATATCTTTTCAGGTTATAAAGTGAAAATTCCCCCTTAAATTGCTCCNAAAGCCTTAAACTATTATTCATAATTCACTATCNCGTCAATTGCAAACGCTACCATGCAGTGGAACATTCACTATTTCGCTAATTTCCAATTCATGATGACAAAACCGGACCCTTAGACGATTCTAGACTGAAATTTCTGAGTTGGACTTGGACGCGACCTTTCTTAGAATTACTCAGACTCGGGCTAACTCGATGGCAAAATGAAAATGACTCGAGTGGACTTGAAGTGACTCGGAATGCCGTAAATTTGTTAGAACCATGGACGCAACAAACTAATCGCGTATCAGGGGAATAGTAATAGATCNGANGGTCGCANCTTGGTATTTCGCTAACTAAGCAAGTATAGTTATGGCAACCATTGGCAATTGTCAGTTACATCTTNGGTCNCTAAACCATGTTATTAAGGCCACTTAAAGGTACCGAGTACCGTAGTGGTACGCTCCAACGATGTAACAGCAANGGGCCGTTCGCCGTTCCGACATTTCAATCACTTGGACACNTTCATTTNTATTTATATTTTTTTCTGCTACTATATTTGAAGATATGTGGCCATGAGATTAATAGCCTACTTATCAGAAGTATACACGAACCCTGGATTGGAATTACAATTCTCAACTTAAAAATGTTTTGATATCAGATCAGTCTCTATTATCAGTCTGTTGGATTCAAAATATTCATAGTAGCTGAAAAGTATAACCTGATAGCTTTTATGATGGCATCATACCTTTGTCCGCCCATATGGTGTCTATATCTTATAGTTAATATATATATCAAGTACAACGGCAATTCTATTCAAATAGTTATAAATGTGATGATTCTTTTCGTGCCAGGCCTAAATTGATGCAAACGTAAATCACACTTTGACGATGTGTGTTTACTGTCAGTCTGCTGGATCGGCTCACTTTCAATAGGAAAATTCATTCCCGCGAAATAATGCCTACTTGGAAAGACATAGAATACCCCTATAAATGCTGCGGCCCGCGGCGTCGTTAAAACTGGAAAAATGGCCCGCAAGCACATTTGAGTTTGAGACCTCTGGTATAGATACTATATTTCCATATTTTTATTTTTTCTACCAACCCCAACAAAACGTCTCTAAACAGCAATATGTTTGTATTATTAGGTTATAGGTAATTTGGCAATCAAAATGAATTTGGACTGCAGGATATTTCATGTCAGACGATTAGTATGATGATGTGAGTCATGAGGTTTTACCAGTTGTGGTACGAAACTGCCTCATGTTTTCTAAAATAGAATAAAAAATGAAAAATTAGGTTATCAATCATTTTGAAAACTTAGAGGTCTCGCGGACCCCCTGAAATTGCTTCACGGACCCCCGGTTGAGAACCACTGTCGTAGACCATATTGGGTCATAAATCAGAGATCTGTACACGCTAGATGGCGCTGTTGTTACATTTCTCGGTCATGTCTTATGAGACCTTTATAGATATATTTGTTGCAGGATGTCTTATTTATCAATATTAATCGGCCCCCCGACGTTACCCATTGTATTTACCCGTACTGCTGGGTCTTCGACGATACTGTGCGATTTTCCGTGCATAATGGAAACATTCAATTATGTACTTTCACGCATTATACTTATGCTTATACTACTTAAAGATCGCGTCATGTACATTTGGAAACTTTCACTAATTTTCAGTGCTGGTAAAGACAGCAATAGGTTCAGGATCATATAGGCAGTTCAGCGAGCTTAGCAACAACCAGACCAGATGCAACACTTGCTATGATACTGATGATACTAATCATCGATATAAACATATTGGTTTGCGAGCTCTAATCAGACTACCACATCGCCAATCTGGTACGAGCCAGGTCAAATGAACTCGTTTCAATTCTATCTATAAACTAGTGAACGTCAATCGATATATTGTGATTTTTGTGAATCCGCGGCCGAGCATAAACTCTCTGAAGGTCGAGTGGTGCTCAATTCATCAGCCCGAAAAATGTTATAACGCTTTAACAATATACTATATCCACCAGTTCTGTGTTAATGTAATGCTACGTCATTAAATTTCGATGTCGAAAGCAGGTTATTTCGGTAATTGAATTAAAACGGCTATGAATTGAAAAGTCCAAACCTGCGAGAACGTATGCATTCAAACATATAAAAGCGCGTGGTTGTGGATCGGCGACCTCTTCCTCGAAGAATCTTTCAACTGTTGTGTTTCGACTGGTCGTATTCAAGCGGCCGTAGCGAATCCACCAAGACAGATATAATTACGTGATGAACAGAATTTATAAATCTGCTGACGGATATATTTTGCTGTGAAACAATGAGGGTAAACAACAGATTGATTGGATCAATTCTTTACGGCCAAAGGAATTTTGTAAGGCGAATTCGAATGCCTATAGTGCTATAGAAGTGGGCTGTACTACAAGTCGGAATCTACGGACCAAAAATAAAGAAACTTGCATTGGCGTAATTGTCGACCAAAGTAGTCGACCAACACCATAAACAACACCTGAAGATACCTTGTTTGCGCTCTTATTAAATAATATCATATTGTAGTGAAAAGCAGCAATTAGTTATTAGCAGGCGATATTTGACATAAATTTTAAGATTTAAAACCTACTGGATACGCCACGGTCGTGAAGAGCTGTATTGTATTGTAATGCTGCTGAACAGAACGATGGTCAATTGGATATGTAACAATACTGGGAGGGTTTCGTAACTTATTGCGAATATCTGATTGGAATTCAAGAAGCCCAGATTTGCTTCCAAGTTTCTTGCAGAATATGTAGAGTTAGATGGATTAGCAAAGATAAAATACAAAACAAAAAGTGACGGATAAGACTGATTGAACACGGCACAGTTGCGTGCCCTTGATCTTGTGTGCTAATGTTAGGTCTGGATGTAAATAATAATAATTTGTAAACCAGACTAAACTTGGAATGCGTGAGGCGTGTGTGCCGGCGGTGAATACTCCCGAAAACGAGCAATGTAGCACTCGGGACGGAAGAGCTCGTTCTTAGGTCACTCATCTCATTTCTATCAGAGGAGGTCGCGTTCGTCTCCAACTACTAGCCACGAGAAGCAAGGTTAAAATGAGTCCGAATATCTCACATGTGTCCCATCTCTGACTAATCTGTCTTGCTATGAATTGTCAAAATCAGACTCGAAAATCGTAAAACTCATTTGATTGAAATGGCGATTGCAGTGAAACTGGATTTTGAATTCACAGACTTCACTCATTCCAATGCTGGAAGACAATATACTTAATAATATACAAAACAATATACTTAAATGCAGTTTGGAACGATTCAATAACTGGATTACACTGGTCTACAAATTTCGAAAAAAATTTGACGTCAAAAATTTTTATCAGTGATTTTAACTAATTTAAGGTTGCTGAATCCGATTCTGTGCTCAGAATTTCTCTATCACGTCGGATTTTTTCATGTGATTTTTTCTCATTCTCATAAAGCAATAAAATTTCGGATTTCGTTAGTGACATCACGGTAAGCATGCAACAGCAGCAGATCATGAAATCCTCTATCATAAAACCTGGGTTGTAGTAATACAGAATGAGTGAGTTTTCGGTGAACTTGAAACCAGTGATTCTCTATCTTCGTTCAACCAGACGCTCTTTTCGACCCATAAAATTACACTGGTCTACAAATTTAAAAAAAAAATTTGACCCCAAAATTTTAATGATTGATTTAGGCTACTGAATCCGATTCTGTGCGCAGCATTTCTCTATTACGTCAGCTTTTTTCGGTATGTATTTTTCTGATTTTCCTAAATTAATCGAATTTCAGCTTTCCTTAGTGACATTGCGTGAAAGGTACAGCTTTCTTTAGTGACATTGCGTGAAAGGTACAGCAGCCACAGATCAAATATAGCATTGCAGTCATCTATCATGGTGAAACCTGGGTTGATGTAGAACAGCATGACTCAGTTTTCGATGAACTTGAATGCATTCGTTCTCTATCTTCTTTCGATCAGGATCTCTTTTCGACCATAAATTTATACACGGATGCAACTATTTTTAGTCGGTAACAGCCGACCCAAATATGTGGCTCTTTAAGCTTGTTTTGAAACAGTTAAAGCAGTGGTTCTTAACCTTTTTTTTCTCCAGCGCCCCCTTTAAAAAATTATCGTGCTCCAGCGCCCCCCACCTCATATTGTAAGCAGTGTAATAAAGACAATGGGTAAGAGGGAGGGCTGTCACAGCTCTTCGTCAGCCCCCCTAAAAAATGATTGTCTTGCGCACCCATAGCGTGATAAATCAAACTTCTGAGGGCTTCGCTCCGAGAACCCCGTCGCTTGATTTCGATGGTCAACAAAGTTTGTGTTACCGAGTCGCCCTAGGCGCCAAAATTTTCTATAATGCCTGAATGAACAGGCGGTAATTGCATATATATGTCGCTGTAAACTTTTTATCCGCTCAGCCCGAGTAATCAGATTTACCAGTAGTGCAGAGTGAGCAGTTGTATTGGAAAATGAAGGCCAAGTAATTAATATTCGGACGTGCCCGTTGGTACAATTAATTCGTTATCTGTTGTTATTTTGTTACCTCTTGTCCGCTATATAGTCAAAAGTTATTGAAACGCATAAACTTATTAAACTGAAGTAAGCACGTGATTCAAAATTGGTATTTCGTCACTGGCAAATAATTTCTCTGATGGATGTTATTTGTCCTGTGGGGAGCAGTTTGCGACGACATGATAATTCGGCAAGAGCGATTTAAGCACCTATGGTCTACGGACAATTAGACTTATATACATCGAAGTTTACGCTCAACATAAGGGCAATTCTTTTCAGCTAAGGTTTTCTCGCTGACGATCTTTTGACACACTTCTCGGAGTCCCATATTCACCGGAACTTCATATGCCTTTGTGCATCGTGGCGTGGTAATGACCGAAGCCGAAATGTTTATTTCTATTTTCTCTAATTATGCGTATTCTTCCGTGGAGGAGTCGTTAAAACATGATGTTCAATTTATGTTTATTCACCGAAATAATTTAGGGCACACTTCGAGCTAACCGATTGGGGGTTTGGGTTGCAGCAGTTTCGGTCTTGGTAAGAGGTCAAAGTTCAGTCGGCCATTTTGGGAGTTTGGAGTTTCAATCGCGCTCGAGCACCATTCGACTATAATAAACAATATAATATTTGTGTGCGGTATATTCAGGGTCAAATCGAGGTTGTCATATCAACAATCGGGCGCAGTCTCATACCCTGTGGTTCGAACCCTCCCGCATTCACATCGGCGATTGGCAATACGGGGAAATTAATGGTATTGGATTTTGTCTTAGTGATTTGTGTAACTACAAGTAAGTCAACGGAGAATTGGATGCATATATCTGATCTCATTGAATTTAGTACTGTACCCGGCTATTAATTTTAACATGAATGTATTCCAAACAAAGCAACTCATAATATATAACGTTCGTGTGAGGTTGTGAACCACAACACGAGATAGTATCATCCTATATGATACGATGAAGAAATATTTGACGATTTAATTGGCGATCTAAAAGTAGCCTACGCGCAATTCGTTTTATATGAATTATAATAACCCGCTACATTTGTGACAACATATGTAGCAAACATCGTCACGCAGCGCGATCAACAATTTCGGGATGTGACATGTTTTGTTGGATGTTAATTTGTTCTGAATACTCATTAAGGATATGTCCTACTACCACATAATCTACGGCGAAGCCATTTTTCTTCAGCGCCCCCTTATCGCCCGCTTGAGCCCAGCGCCCCCCATATCGCCCCCTGAGTGCTTCCGCCCCCTTCAAAATCGCCAGCGCCCCTTGGGGGGCGCTGGTGGCAAGGTTAAGAACCACTGAGTTAAAGAAACCGGATGTCTGCTTTTCAAAAGAAAAAAGTGCTTATCATGATAAATTGAAAGAATTTATTCTCAATAATCTCCGCCATACTTTAATTCCTCTTCTCCAGTTTCCATATACTGTCACATTTTATCGGAATTGAGGAAAGCTATTTCTGAACAGTTTTTCGTTTGGTTTATTGCCATGATATAAAGGGCTTCTTTTGCATTGTCTATTATAGACAACCAAATGAGTAGAGACTGCTTACTAACAGCTCAACACGAAACCCTAAGTGCGTGTTACTTCACAATATAAATAATATGCATCGGCCCTAACACAGTCGATCCGTCTCAACACAGTATCGTCTGTGGCCTACATCAAAAACCCTGTGTTCTATGACGGAAGAGAGCCGGAGATGAGCAATGGTTAATTTCTAGTGATGTTTTTAAATGGTTTCGAGGGTTTTTGTTAGTGTTTTGCATGACCAGTTCTAAATACAAAAAGCTTTACAATTTTGGCGGTTTCTGATTTGCCGTAATATTTTGCTATGAATTAGAGTTTCTCGAAGTGATCGGCGTTTCTACTCTAGTAGCACAAGTAACGCCTTACATTTCTATTCAATCACAAGTGAAAGACGAAATGAAAGGTCTTAGAATTACTAAAAGTCAGTAAATATTAAAGTGTAATTGGTCGGGGAAAGGGTGGTCGCATACTTTCAACAGTTAGTCGGTGGTGGCTACATACGAAATCGCATGATGTATCGTCGCAGTTACCGCAAAATGACTATAATGACACCACTCATATGTAGAATATTCGAAAATATATATTCAGTTATCGTGATTCAGAGGCTATTTCACGCGTTTCTAATGACAATTTAAGTCATGATAGTGGTGCAATATTATCTCCTAACTACTTTCTACTTTACAAAAACCAAATTAGATCATCCAGAATAATTTTCAGGTAGATATTGAGGTAGTTGTGAAACATTAATAATTCAGTAAGTACTGCAAGTAGCTAAAATCTACTTGAGTAATTCGAAAAAGTAGAAATACTCAACATATATAATATCTCAAAAACGTGATGTGATAGAGCAAAAATAACGCAAGATTCGTATTCATCGTCCCCAAATTAGGTTTAATTGACCCAAAGAAGTCCTGGCGCAATAATCGTGTTGACTAGTGTTATCAATAATGGGTATATTAACAC
>ATSW01010923.1:0-17887 GCA_000444245.1 Botryllus schlosseri
AATCAGCGTGACTTAAACTGTTCCATTTCAGATGCCAGATCAGAAATGCGAGTCTTCACTTTAGAAAGTGTTATGTTATTGCTCGATCATACCGCAACGGCGTGAAACCGTCGCAACTTGCATTTTACAGAGATTTACTTAATTGATTTCCATAAAATATTATTGAAGAAAACATGGCTAAACAAGAAGATTTCATCAGTCGTGCCGACACTATGATCGCGTGTGAATCCGTGTTGTGTGGCATCGCAGTCTACATGTGTTCCGTTCTATGGTTGCATCTGATTCGCGAACATGAACAGCCTTGCTGTGATTTTAAGATCTCAAGGAAGCGCATTGAAAACATTATGCTTTCTGTTAGCTGCACTGTCTTCGCTGTTTCAGAAATGATAGCTCTAGCAAGAGCGATATTATACAAACGACATTGCTCTTTCGTAATGGACGAAAGGAAAAATATATCCTGGTATTCGTCTTTTAAATGGAATCGTTCATCTACGAGTTTGTAGGAAGGTCAAAGAACTTCGATTAAAATGTTTGCAAACAAACAGAGCCAGTCTGATACCAAAATTTTTGTTGCTATCGGAGAAAGTCCTGCAGATATCTACTAACTTGTGTTTACTCTCATACCTGCCAAATGTCGAATGGTTTTCACGTTGTCACGTTACCTCTCAGCTGTCTGGGGATTTGTGCTTCTAACCATATATGCAGTGATTTGGCAAAGGCAAAGAGCGTTCTATCGGGAACAGACATTGGCTCATCTTTCAAATAAGATTACAAGATTTATCAGTAAATATTTTATTGTGTATACGACAGTCGTTGTCGTTTCTGTAACTGTCTTCACGACAGTGGAATCGTACAAAACCATATCGCATATGGTGTCCGGACGGCTCACGTGGATGATGATGGCATATCCGTGGACCATTCAGTTTCCAGTCCTGATTTTATTCATATGTCCATTAGGAACAAAATAATCGCAAGTCAAATATTCCAACCGATCATAAATATGTTCGATTACTAAAAAGAGTAACCATCCTGACAACAGCAATCTTGGTCACGGATACAATTGGGGCGATATTACTTTTGAACTCCTTGGAACTCACTAACGTCATGCAAAGTATTGCTGGGTTAAACTTGATGATGAATCTAATTTGCGTCAATTTAATTGCAACCGATTGGAAATTAAAATTTTTTCCATGGTTAGTCTTATGTCAAAGAGCACATCAAGGGAGACAGGAAATACTCCCTCTGGAAACCATTCCTGTGCGTCAACAAGCGATTCCGCAGACATAAGCTCTTGATATGAATTTATTGCAATGTAATTTAGCTCGTCCCCAAACCATCGACTTTCAGTAACACAGATATAGGCTACATGATTCCGCGATCCAGGACTTGGACATTGTAATTGTGCATGAGAATATATTTTAAAATAGCATTTTGCTTCGCCATCTACTTCATCGGGGGCCAATGTAATCATTGAAGGCTTCCTGGTATCCGTTCTTTTACGGCCTTTTTACATGGTATATTGACAAAATCCTAACAAGGCTGTCAATCGGCATATCGTTACACTCATACCTATATCATGAAATGAACATTATTGGGAATAAATTATGTAGAAATCGTAGTTTATATATACTTAGCATTTCTTTGCACACGTCAAAATATAATTGACGCAAATGCATCAAACTAGAGATTAAATATATTTTATTTTCTATCTTAGACGTGGAATTTTATGTGACCTGCGAGAACTTCAAAGAGGTCCTGTCAAACATATTTGTGGGCAGAGTTGGAAACCGCTTCAACCGAAACGAATTGACCTGTAATCCTGAAATTATTTGTGGTCTGTTATGATCAGTTACGTAGACAATTTTGACATATCCATATTTGTACGGAGCGGATCGGCAAACTCTCTGGTCCGACTCCGGTCCGACTCCTGGACCGTATTTCAGAAATGACCGTGATTTGGTCCGAAAAACTCCGATACTGAATATTCACTCACAGCATCGTATTGAATATTGATTGAAACAATGCAAACAGGAAATTAGAAACTGAAAGATCAAACCCAACCCTTATCTGAAGTAATTGTGCCAATTTGGACTTGGCATATGGTTTATTTCCATGAACGTTCCACTTGAACTATTAATTCGAGGGCGGAAGAGGGTGAGGCTGCCCTATTCCCAGTAAAAAGTACTGATCCGGCTCCGATCCGAATCCGGCCGTATCAGAAAAAGTACTGATCTGGGTCCGGTCCATGCTCCGCCCTAATCCATATGCTTATCCGGCAATGGCAATATAGACAATATGATGTTTGCAGATACTATTCATTCCATGTTCTAAATTATCATGCTGTAAATAACATTTGACTTGTCAAAGGTTGTCGTTATATTGATATGGCCCAGCTGCAATGAATTCGTTATGCCTAATTATATTGCAACGCTGTAATCACCATACGCTCGTTATTTCAGATAGTTCAATACTTTTCACATTGTAGGCTACGCTGCGTACGCCTATGTAAATGTATATAGTATTTATTTTCATATCTAGAGCTCTCTAAATATGACGTGGTCTCAAAGTACAGATATACTTGGGAAAACATTTGCAGCACCCCTTTTCTCGAGGAGTCACCGTATTGTAACGGCAGCTTAACGATTTTCATAATAGGCAACATAAAGTAATCTCTGTAGAGTCGATGTTAATCGCCATCACGCGTCACGGTTTCTTAACCCTTTCACAAATTTCTGGCACGTATTCATCAATGTTGCAGTTTATCGACGCGACCTCCATCTTATAGTCCCATTTCTTTAGGTATGAGGTGAAAACATGATGTACTGACACTCGTTGCATGTAGCATATAATTTTTTAAGTTTTGGTTTTCGAATGCGTAATTACGTTCGCCGTAACTGATGCTGCCCATATAAGCCTTTATAATTATACTCGTTATTTTCGACACTTGCGAGAATATTCGATTCTGATAAATATGCAGGGTATACTAAATAAACTTTTCGCATAGAAATCGTTTTGACGTTTCCATTTTTTATTAGTGCATACGTAAGCGAGGCAAATCTCGAATCATTCTATAACTTCACCGAGTTGGTCAGCAACGAAATACTTCTACATTTCTGGACTACTCAGGTATAGGTTTTGACTACATCCGCAACTTACTCAAGTGCTCATGCATTTTAGACTGCTATCACTGTTGCACAGAAGGAGTAGGGGAGATGTGGTACCGATGGATCAAAAATTGCAAAATGATCTCTGTCCCTCAAATCTTCAGCCGAGAATAGCGGATCTTTTGCTGTCTCAACACTTTGATACAAGCTCTAACTATCGGAGACATTTATATGGATATCCTCCTTTTCAACAAATATTTATAAACGTTTAAAATTTGTTGCCCGAACGTACCATCGGTCCCACCCGGTGGGTCCAATGGCACACGACCATGGGACCTATGAGACATACGCTCAAAACTCAAATTTGTCCACTTGTTTTGCTGTGTGCTGTAATTTAAGCTACAGCATGCCAATGAAGAATGTTTCATCGCCTCCTACAAGAATAAAATAGATTATATCAACTCAGATGTTGGGATAAAATCACGTTGTGATTTCCGCCATAAACTTACAAAATTTATGCCACATACATATTACCGGAAAATCGAGATTTCGACTTTCAAATACCTCGCAATGGCGATAAAAAACCACAGGTAACTCTGATTTACAGTCTTTATATATGTAGGCGTGTTTCTGTTTTAAGTGATTAGTTGGTCCAACTATTTTGCTTGATTCAGTCAAGGTATCATAGGTCCCCCCCTATAAATATTGTAATTGAATCGAAAGTAGTCCACTCGAGGATGATATTGATTCAAAAAATATGTGTCATTGTATACCTTGATACAAGCCCTATAATTCACATCAAAAATGTTGCGGGTTTGTTAGTTTGCAAGGTGATATAGCAAAATGTATATTTCGATCCAAATTTACTTTGCACCCCCTAAAACGTAAATCATTTGTCACAGACCCCATAACTCACGCACGCAGGTCGAAGTTTTTTGCACGTGAGGAAATATTCTGCCAGCATGCCACTGTAGACAAAGTCGCGTTCTGTAACCATGAGATTATCACCGATAATTTTTCAAGTATTTTCGGTCCCAGTGTTTCATCGGTACCACATCTACCCTAGCTCCTATATGGAACAAGAAAAAATAGGGCGATGCAATTTACAAGCATAATTAAAACATATTAGGACAACGTGCATTTGCGTTCTTGCATATTTTGCCAGAAAAATCAGAAGCCGTCTCTAAACGGTGATACTATCGATGCACTGGTGTTTTTGCGTCAGTATTTTGGTGAATACGGTTTGCGTAACTTGCGGATCGTTATATGTTGCTAATTCCGAAAAATTCCGGTATCATACGGACTGTAGGCTAATTTTGGAAAAATCACGAAATGGCATATTCAATTTGATACCGAAATCCCAACCCTAAATATTTCTGATCAGCGCGTGTGCGGAGTATCCAAATTGATCTTTCAATAGTTTCAATGTGCATTGTGCAGTATAAATTCTTGTGTTAAATTGATATACTTTTCGCGCCCCCTCGAATTTCTTATGCGACCAGCGACACGCAGATGCTACCACTTCGGTGTCGCGACCATCGGTTATAGGCCCAGTCGTCTTGTGTTAGTTGCAAATGTAGCCTAGGATACAACGAGCACTTACGAAATTAGTCATCCCTAATCAAATCTACTTTTCGATACTATTCACTTGAGTACATTTTCACACCTACCATGTTTATTTTCATGTGAAGTAATGACATGTTTGGACTCGACACTTCAGTGCTAATGCGTGGCTATTTATCAGACGTCGAATCCTGTTTGCTCAGCTGAAAGAAACCTGCTTTAGGACTAGGGAATTAAACGTTGCGTATCGGTCTTGCATTTCACTTATACCAATCAAGAAACTCGAATCGAATAATGACATAGGCTGGTAATTTAGTTGTTGGAAACACAACGATGAATATGCGAAATTAGCAATTTTGATTGCACCTCCGACGCAGACTTGGACAACCAGATAATTTTGGTTGTCCGATTAGAAAGATCAATTAGATCGAAATGCCGGTAACCTAACTGTAATCTGATTTGTGAGATTTTTCCTTGCTCTAATACTAATTCTAATCTTATTCCTGGTTTTCCTGTAAATGCTATANAGGAAAACTATGCGAAAAGCGTCAAGCTTGCTTTAGGCTACAGGCATTTNCTGNTCTCATTCTCANGNGAACGNAGTATGATTTACTATGAGCTGAACTCGGTTCAATCAATGTCCAAGTTTTNGCGAATAATTCTAATTCTAATCTNATATGGAAGAAACTGCGTANCTATANTTCTAATTTGAGTCTAATTGGGAAATGACTGTGTCGCTATAATTCTNATTCTTAGTCTAATACGGAAACAATTGTGTAGCTATAATTCTAATTCTAATATAATTTGGACGAGACTGTGTAGCTATAATTCTAATTCTAATCTAATTTGGACGAGACTGTGTAGCTATAATTCTAATTCTAATCTAATTTGGACGAGACTGTGTATAGCTATAATTCTAATNTGAGTCTAATTGGGAAATAACNGTGTAGCTATAATTCTGATTNTTGGTCTAATATGGAAANAANTATGTAGCTATGACTCTNATTCTAATCTAATTTGNAAAAGCTNTATATTATNCAGTTGTTCAAGTCTGCTCCNATGCTCGAAGAATAGTGCGGCNGGCCCTTNGTCCNCTTAACGTAATGTATCTGATACTAAGGAAATATAACACTTTATTAGTAACAATTTACCACGTGATCGCCCTACTACTCACCATATCACNGAAACNTACTTCGTACTTCGATATTCTCTCATTATTACATGATGAACCNTGAGTATATAATATTTTTATCTGGGTTTTAAGATGTGAGACTCTTTTATGCTACCTACAATGGTGAGGTATCTAAATAAACTTTATTGAGTGTATCTGTGGATAGAGAATTCACGATACCAGGACAGCAAATGACGTAGGTCAAGTTACTGGTACAGCGCAACCTATGATATTTGGTTAGCTACTATTGCACTTTAGGCATAGCAAATTCGTCAATCTGCTGCAATAGGGAGTGCGAAGACACTCACGAAGACAAATTATAGCGCAAGCGAAGAGACACGCAAAACAGTAATTAAACAATCAAATTAAATATAAACGGACAAATAGAATTGTTGATTTTAAAAAAAGCGATACGGGAAACGAAGTACATCTGAAGCAGTCGTTCCCAACCTTTTTCCACCCACGCACCATTTCGAGGTTTTATGCAGTGCTCGCGTACCACCTACGCAAGTTACTCGCGCCGAGGCGGTCAAAAAAGTTTCCAGCGTGTTGAGCTGCCGAAGGCAACGAAATTGAAAATAAACCTCCCATTTTAAGGCGCAGTCAGGACCGTAACAGCACTTCGCCAGTCTCCCCCAAAACGTTGGTCTTGGGCCCCCATAGGGTGATAAACGGAACCTCAGACCCCCTCAGGCTTATGCATTTGACCGCTTCTTATCATTATCTACACTGGGTGTCCGTTTTGTGAGTGCGCTTGTGTCGCTTAAGCGCGCGAAGCGCGAAAGAATTCTATATTTCATGATTGAATCCTTCAATCTGATCGGGAATTGCATATAAATTGCTATCAATTTTTAATCCTCTCTCTCTGCTCACGTAAACAGATTTACCGAGAGAGATGAGTGAGGTGTCTTGGAGAAGGTATGAGCCCTAAAATAATTAAACATCTTTGGACGTACCAGTTGGTATAATGACTTCGTTACGTGATGCTATTTCGTAACCTCTTAACTGCCATGTCAAAAGATATTGAAATCGCCGAAACGTACTAAACTAAAAGACGTAAACGATGTCAAATTGATATTTGTTTACTGGTAAATAATGTTCCCGGCGGGATGACATTTGTCTTGTGGGGATCAGATCGCCAGGACAGGAATATTCGGCGCCAGCTATGTGGGTGAATATGGACAATTTAACATATATGTATTACACCGAAGTTTTCGGTAAGCACATAGGGCGTAGTCTTTTTCGGCCAAGGTCGTCTCTCTGCTGATCGTTCTGGCACACGCCTCCGAGTCGCATGTTACATGGCATATAAGTTCATATGTCTTGGTGCGTCGTAGCGCGGTTATGGCCAACGCCGAAGTGCCAATTTCCATAAATAGTGCGTATTTTTGGTTGGAGGAAGGGTATCCAATAATCAAGATATTTGACATTAAATCGCGCGTAGCTCGAAAAAAATGAAAAAATTGCATAAATCTCTAAAACATACTGTATGATTTATGCTAATTCATGGAATAATTTTGGGCCCCCTACGAGCTCGTTCCCCTCAAATTAGGGGGTTTGGGGCGTGGCAGTTACGGTCCTGGCCGCTGTATATGATTTCTGTATTGGATCCATTTGGAATTCATGTGGTCAAATATAGTAAATGGAATTTGGTTAGGTAAGAATCCCAATGCTTTACGACCAGATCTCTTCCCCGTAGACCGGCATTGGTGGGATTGCCCCTACCCCGAGACGAAGGCCTTACCACGACGACGGCGGTTTCAAAAACCTCAAAATCAACCCCACCTGAAATATAACTCCCTTCGGTCGAAAAAAAAACAGAATCTAGTCGCGTACCACCTGGAATACCCTCGGCGACCACTAGTGGTACGCGTAGGCCTACCACAGGCTTGGAACCATACTGATCTGAAGGATAGCAGTTGAATTGCAAACTGACACCCCAAAACACGAATCGTCACAATATCAAACAAATGTGAATAAATAACAGAATTTATTGGAAATCTCTGCTTCCACTAGCAATCGAGTAGAAATTTACGGCATTAGCCAGCTCCTGCTTGTACTTGAGTATAGCAACGCTGACTACTATGAAGTCGGCTGTATTACGGCTTCTTCGACACTTCATCAACGTGATATATAACCTATACTCACGGAACTATACGAACAAAATGCAAATATTAACAACTGGCAATCATCCCTTCTTCGTCTAATTTAAGTCTGATCGAATAACACTTCTAATTAATATCCTTTATCCATATCTTGCTAATAGACTTCCGCACCATCTTCCTTGGCGCGCTTGCAATGGAGGACAGGTTTCTCTGTAAAGGGCGATAGGGTACTTTCTACGCGTCATCTCCGACAGATCTGACACCAACCAGTCTTCTGGCGGTACTTAGGGTGATGTCTCCTCATCGTACGCCACCTGAAAAGAAGTGAAGCCAACATGGAGCTACCTTTCTCAATGTGTATATTCTCTCGTGGGGACCGGGTGACGGCGCGGCGAAGTGTTATGCATTGCTAAATACACAGGTGTTGTTGTTTGTGGTGTTCATGGCGTTTTCGAGTGCAATGGTTATTTACACCAGGCCGGTATTCTTTATTGTGATTCCGTATCCTCCGCTTCGGGTTACGCGGTTCAGATGGCCGAGTTGAAGCCTAGATAAAAATGTAGTGGTGGCCGGTAACGAAATATCCACTTCTACAGCTTAGAACAGTGGTTCCCAACCGGTTGGGAATTCAATGGTTTCTGGTGGGGAATAAACGCATTTGTTTAACATTATATACGGCAAGGCTCTTTAATCGGGTGTTCCGTACACCCTAGGGCGTACCAAAATTTTGAATGGGTGTACCACTCAGATGTGCTGTACATGGGTGTACCAGATCCAAATTAAAATGGACCGATGACAAGCTATCTCAATAAACTGGCAACTTTATGCTTCATAACATGTTGACCGGGTGTGCAATATCGTACAATGTTCATATCAGCTGTACGTACTGCTTGTAAATATCAGCTGTACGTATTGCTTATAAGTTACATTCCTTTTGTGATATCATATGAAAATGTTTCTGAGTTTCTCCCCATCATTTAAACGTTGATGATGGACTAATTGGCTCCTTTTGGAGTACAACAGGATGAAATTGACATATGTTCCGCTTGCGATATCTGTCTATAATGATTCTCGAGGAAACCATGCACCGCGAGAGCTCAGAAATAGTGAATTGGTGCGGGGCCTACGATATTTACGACCTTATTTGGCACAGAACACCGGCAAGAGCTAACAGGCCGATGCTCATAAAACAGACATCTGCGATTATGTACGATTTCGCTTCTCGCCAACAGTTAGGATTGGTACTATCTGCGAGATGCTCATATAAATAGGGCAATGCACATAATTGCAGGGGCGTAGACAGAGTGTCTCAGGGGGTCGCGTTTGAAAACCACTGTGCTAGAAGGTGGTCCGGTATCCTCGAATCCTAATTAGTATTTAGCATTGCAAATACGTTGCAGCCTTATTTCAACAGACCAGAGGTAGCCAGCCTGCAGACGTACGGTCGCATGCAGCCGTTGAACAATAATTATTCGGCGTGTGTTGGCGACCGGTAATATGCAATTTACATGAAGGAATTGGCTCTCAAATCGTTTAGAGATTTTAAACTTAACAATTTTACTCGCGTCTCGCGCAATTTAGGGCGACTCGGAATTTCCGTTTTTAATTTAATAGTGTAATGACTGTAATCTGAGTCCCACTGTACAAATGCGAACCGCAGAGCAAAATGATACATCCCATAAAGAAATACCTATTCGGAATCGTGAGCGTCTCACGAACGAAAGTTTTTCTCTTACGTTATTCGATTCCAATGTATATTTCGACTATGCTTACAATCATGATAGGGGGTCAAAAATAACAGCATACAACAAAGTGATTAGTAAAAACCGGAAGGTCAATCATCATCATAAATTTGTGCCCAACATTTTCGAAGATCACCAGCTCTATCGTATAATCCGATAACATGGGCTAAAATGGATGAATGATTGACAGTAATACATGAAACCACCAATATCATCGACTAAAGAGATTTTCCAGACGTAAATTTTTTCGCGGTCCGCGCGACAAGAATGGGTATCCAGATAACTTTTCTTAACATTTATACTCACGATTTTGGTGCATAGATAGCACGCCTGCGGGGATGTTCTGCTGCAACAATTAAAAACTTATACGCAAGGTATATCTCAAGAAATGAGTGATGTCACAGAACACCACAAGGGCTCTCCGCGGTGTGAAATTCTCAGTAGCCAATTTAACATGAGCATATGACGTCAAAACGGGTCACAATCACTCTCCGCCGGAATGCGACCGTATGCCGAAGCACGGCCCTGAATAACAACGAGGCTGAAATCTGCTGGATTAGGCTTACTATACGGATGAATCAGTGAGTTATCTGGTCAGGGGTGTACGACGAGACAGGTTGAAGAGCACTGATGTACAATTGTACAGGATAGTGTACATTTTTACTGAGATACAAGCACGATTACCATTACCAGTTAACTGCTCTGGAATGTATGCATCGAAAATTATATTGCGTGTATCATTCTTACTCTGAATAACCAATGATGGCGTCACAAACGCATCCAGCACGATTAGTATGACGTGAAATAACCCTTTCGCTTAATTTTGAGGGCTACGGGTATCGGTTCACATCTTCACAATACTTTTTATGTTGCAGTTATAGGCGATTGTCTTGCGTACTGGCGTGGTTGTGTGTCTTATATTCAACAAGCAAATAGATGCTCCGTGATGACAAAAGTTGAAAGGGAATACGGCGATAGTTTCGGATAGTGGGAAATGAAGACTCAGAATAAATCTGAAGTGGCGAATTAGGGCAAAAACGTTGGGAACCACTGGTTTATAGAAGTACAGAAATAGGTTTTGCCAACTTGCAACTGACTCAGTTGCCTCCCCTAACCGAACGTCACTGCTGGGCCCTACAATTCGTGTACGTTTCATCCAGGACATAACGTATTTTGTTCTCAGACAGCGATAAAACTGTCACTCAGATTTTAACATGAAAATTATGAAAGCCAGAAGCACAATACACGTCAGCGAAAGATGGAAATTAGATAACAAAATTCACTGGAACCAACAAAAGTCACAACACTGATGAAATATTGTTATACTGTCATATTCGCATACGATATGAATATACACCATTCGAAAGTCAGTTTCATTGTCATTATAACGTCACAAAACCATAATATTTTCAGTATTTCGATGCCACAACAAAAGGTGCGTCACGACTGTACAAACTCCACGATTTTTTTTACCAAATACAGTCTGCGAGTCTCGACCGTCGGGTTAAATATAAACTAAAGCGTGGCTACATGATTTCCTTCCGCATAAAGCGCAAGTCCACGATGTTAATATGATACGTTTAACTAGAAACGCAACTAGGTTCGAATCTCGTTAGTACAGATGGTGGCGCCAGTTTCGAACCTATACATCGACTCTTAAAAACTCGTTTTTATGCCAAGCTATAATATGGCAGGAAAAACACGGCCGGAAGAGAGGACAAATGCCATATTCTCTTTTTTAGAATATAGGTTATCCGAAGGATTAACGCTCAACATGCTTTATATTTACAGCGGTCGGCAATAGCATCGGTGTCAGTAACAGATGGCATGGATGTAGATTGATGGACTTTGGAGCTGTTATGTAAGCATATATGTTGGTGAATTTGTTTTTTGCATAAACCTAGGCTACAGTTTATATGCAGTGATTTCCAAACTGTTAATTGGTATTAATTTTTGATTTCATATCAGTCTACATAATCAGATATAGGCTCGTGTTTTGGTCGGCCCGTTGTTATAATTTAGTAGGCTATACTTTGTTACTTTTTGATATTTCGTGACAGCCTGTCAGGATTGTCAATGTATTCAAATTTTATTGGAATCGCCCGAACGTACTACTGGAAACCAAAAGAAACATTTCCTTATTGAAGTGCACACGGTTCCAAATTGACATTTCATCAAACATGGCCCATTTCAGCCAGTTGTTTTCGGCTAAAGTTTCCTCCCGTCGATATTTTTTGTCTGCACACTTCACGGAGTCACATGTCTTGGTGTGTCGTGGTGCTGTTAATGGCCGGCGCTGAAATGTCTGACCCATAATCAGGTATCTTAACGGTATCAAGCGATATTACTAAAATACCGTTCTCTGATAATTGGGGATTGGGATTCGTTTCTATAAATTATGCCTGTCCCTTTCTTGGCGGGGTAAGATTCCATAATAAAATTTGGAAATGTAGCGAAACTAAATCGAGCGGAGAAAATTTTCAAGTTGAAGAAATATCCAAGCAAAATACTTTATGCTTCATGTTGATATAAGGAATTGTTTTTGCCCTCTTCGAGATGCGATGAAATGGCAAGATTATCATTGTGACGGAGAAAAATGTGACGGTCTATGAGACGGCTGCAGTCTGGAAAATCTAACAATCTATCCTATGGAAGAACTTTTCGGAATTCTCTGTATTTTACCATTAGCTCAAACTATTTTGTATCTTCACATCAAAGAGCGGTGTAAAGTATTTCACAACGAAAATTTGTAGTCAATGTACAAAACCATGTCGTCGCTGGAAAATCAAACAGTCCTATGTCCATTTTGGGAATTTTTACCTTGATTGGGATATAAACCAGTTTTGTTTTCCATTTACCTTGGAAATTTAGATTCATATCGCAACTTCACTAGAAGTTCATGCTACTTGGAGAAGATCGAACTCGGTTAAAACAAAAGATATCTGTCCGAATAGTGATAGAAGAAAAAAAGATTCAAAATTACCTAAAGTGGACATGACACAGTTTGGTTTTCCAGCGATGAATGACCTCATTTACATTTAGTAAGTAGATTTCGCGTCTGGGAAAAAGTTGCAGCGCCAACTCATCGATCTTTCGCTTATCCGTCATCGATCGATGCTAGAGATATGGCTAGCACGATCAACGACACGATCAATGACATGATCCAGTTCATATACCAACTGAAACGGACTGGAAAAGTTGATTGCGTATGCTCATTGCTAATGCAGTTCTAAGAGTCTAAGTTCAAATAATCAAGTATCCTGTACAGGACGTAGGTACAATGGTACATTGGTGCATACATATATATCCAGGGTTTGTAATGAGGATGACAGTCACGCCATGCAAGCGCATGAGTCAGGTGGCGTGAAGAATGAGCTACAATTGAATATGTAATGGTGACTCGCATTTATCACATTGACAAATTTACTGCTCGCATGAAGAATTCGTGTCATAATTGCCTCAATCGTAGTTAGTTTGATTTGAATTGTGACATCATGGACGTATAGTTTTTCCCGACAGTCAGCACCGAATCCACGATAGCTGCAGAGCAGCGGTTTTTAACTATGGCTACAGTGCCCCCGGATCCAGGGGGCAATTTGAATTTTTAAGGGAACGGAACGTCCAGGGGGCGATATGCGGGGCACTGGGCTCAGGGGGTTTGGGAATGCTGACAAAAAACGTCGTTACAGTAGATGGTGTGGCAGAGACAACTCTATATATCCCTGAGTTCTTATGGTGAACTAAGCTCTGACAAATTCTGTAAAATCTCGAAATTTGTCGTTGCGCTACGTTTGACATCCATACGGACGATGTTCGCAACACGTTTCCATGTATATAGTGGTTTATTATAATTCATGCAGAACTAATTGCGCGTACTTTTCGATCGCCAATTCCTCGTTAAAATGCTCGCCTCAAGCTACCTCGGGTTATTTTCCACAAACTATATCGAACTAGGTATTGTATCCTGTAGCGCACAGCGTACCAAAATCGAAGAATGAGGCACTATACCACTTTTGAAAGTGATAGCCCTTTGCACATTATATATGTTTTGAAGCTTTTTGGCCAAAATGACTAGCTAAATGTACTTGTATTCGGGGGATACAAAATTAAATCGTCATCGCCATAGACAATTTTTGAAACGGGGCGCTGGACGAAAACGGTTAAAAACCACGGCTGTAGAGCTTTTGTCGTTAATCTCGTCATATGAAGATTATGCTGGTTATGGATTGTGTATAGCCGTTTACCGGTCGTCCAGTTTTACTTGGTTATCATACTATATGTATATCATGCTCAAGCTCAGTGTTAATCTTCATTTAATTAGGCGTTATAATTTGACGGTATGTTGCTGCTTCTTCCGCTACATGGATTTTGACGTCGCAACATGCATTTTACAGATATTGAATTAATTGATATCCTTAAAAGCCTATTGAAGAAAATATGGCCAAACAAGAAGATATCTTCCCTGGCATCGACACTTTAATCGCGTGTGAATCTGTGGTGTGTGGCATCGCAGTCTACATGTGTTTTGTTCTGTGGTTGCATCTGATTCGTGAAAATGAGCAGCCTTGCTGTGATTGTAAGATGACAAAAAAGCGGGTTGAAAACATTATGCTTTCTGTTAGCTGCACTGTCTTTGCTGTTTCGGAAATTATGGATATATCAGGTGCGATATTGTTAAAACGACATTGCTCTTTCGTGATGCACGAACGGAAAGACATATCGCGGCATTCGTTTTTGAATTTAAATAGTACAAAGAAGAATTTGTCCGAAGGTCAAAGAACTTTGATTGAGATGTTTCAAAACAATTCGAAACAGTTTAGTTTCAACAATTTATTTGACACCGGAGAAAATTCTGCTGATATGTACCTTCTTTTGTCGACACTCTTACCTGCCAAATGTGGATCGGTTTACGATTATTTGTTGTCAGTGTCACAATACCTCCCAGCTGTCTGGGTATTTGTGTTTCTGACCATATATGCAGTGATTTGGCAATGGCAAAGAGCGTTCTATCGGGAACAAACATTGGCTCATCTTTCAAATAAGATTACAAGATTGATCAGTAAATACTTCATCGTTTATTTGACAGTCGTTGTCGTTTTTTTAACTATCTTCATGATGATGGACTCTCAGGGAATCGTAGCGCAAATTATGTCCGGACGGCTCACGTGGATGTGGATGGCAGCTCTGTGGACCATTCAGTTTCCACTCCTGATTTTATTCATCTATCCCTTGATTAAGAACATGCAAAATAATCGCAATTCAAATATTCCAACCGATCGTAAATATGTTCGATTACTAAAAAGAATAACCATCCTGACAACAGTACTGCTGGTCACGGATACAACTATGAACCTATTGCTTCTGAACTTCGTGGAGCTAGCTCACGTTATGCAAAGTATTAGTCGCTTAAACGTGATGATCAGTCTAATTTGCGTTTATTTAATTTCAGCCGATTGGAAATTAAAATTTTTTCCATGGTTAGTATTATGTCAGAGAGCCCATCAAGGGAGACAGGAAATACTCCCTCCGGAAACCCTTCCTGTGCGCCAGTAAACGATTCCTCAGACATAAGCTCCCGGTATGAATTCATTCCAATGTAGTTTCGCTCGTCCACAAACCACTGACTTTCAGTAACACATATATAGGCTACATGATTCCCCAATCTAGAACATGGACATTGTAATTGTGTATGAGAATAGATTTTAAAATAGCATTCTTGCTTCGACATCAACACATTATCAGGAGCGAAATGTAATCATCGGAGGCGTCGTGTTACTTTAGTTCTCATACGGCCTTTTACATTGGATATTGACGAAATGCTAACAAAGCTGCCAATCAGCATTGTTTTACACTCAAAATACTATATCATGAAATCAACAGCTCATAGTGAGTAACCTATGTAGAAATCGTATAATTTATATACCCTCAGCATCCCTTTACACACGCCAAACTATCATTTTATGTGGCCCGCGAGAGCTACAAAGAGTTTCTGTCCATAATATTTGTGAGCAGAGTAGGAAACTGTACTCAACCGCAACGAATTAAGCTGCAATCCTAAAGATATTTAGGGTCTGTTATCACCAGTTACGTAGACCATTTTCACATATCCTTATCCGTATCTGGCAATACAGACAATATGGTGTTTGCAGATACTATGCAATCGAAGTTCCAATTTATATTGCTGTAAATAACATTTGGCCCGTTAATGGTTGTCGTTCTGTTGATATGGCCTACCTGCAATGAATTCGGTACGCCCGATTATGTTGCAACGCCGTATGCATAACATCGTGATTTAAGATCGTTTGATACTTTTCACATTGTGGGCTACGCAGCATATTCCTACGTAAATGTATATTGTACTTATGTTCATATCTAGATCTCTCCAAATATGATCTGGTCTTAAATCATAGATAAAATTTGGAAAAACATTTGCAGCAGCCGTTTTCACTGGGAGTGACCGTATTGGAACTGTAGCTGAACGATTTTGATTATATGCAACATAAAGCAATCTCGGTAGGGTCGAGGTCAATCGCCATCGCGCGTCACGGTTTCTCAACCTTTTGCCAAATTTCTGGCACTTATTCATCAATGTTGCAGTTTATCGACGCGACCTCAACCTTACAGTCTCATTTACTTAGGCTATTACGTAGAAAATATGATGTGTACTTCACATTGTTTCCGCGTGATGCAATGGCACTGACACTCATGGCATGCAGCATATATATTTTTATGTTTGGGTTTTTGGATGCGTTATTTCGTTCGCCGTAACTGATGCTGCCCATTATAAGCCTTTATCATTATAATTGTTATTTTCAACACTTGCGAAAATATTCGATCCTGATAAATATGCAGTGTGTACTATATTAAATAAACTTTTTGCATTGCAATCGTGTTGACATTTCCATTTATTTCTGCTAACGCAAGCAAGAGTAAATCTTGAACAGAGCATAACTTCACATCCGAGTTGGTCAGCAACGAAATAGATCTACATTTCTGAACTAGTCAGGTATAGGCGTTGAATACCTGCACAACTTACTCAAGTGCTCATGCATTTTAGACTCTTATCACTGCTGATCCTGATTTTTAGTAGGCCAAAGTATTCTTCATTTTCAAGTCTCCAATAACTCCAATCTTTGAAACTACTTTATCTGAACTTTCACNTTCTGNTTNCAATTGAAATAGTTNTGAAAATAACTGGATATCGCTGCTTCTAGTTCCAACTGAGGAGAAATTTACGGTAATATTTCTTCTTCAACTTGAGCAGCACTGCTCTGACCAACTCTGACTGTTTACGGTTTATTTTAGCAGTTCTTATTGCTGTTTAACCAATATACTCATATAATTTTCTGCATCTAAACTATGAATATATATAATGCAAGTATTAGTGGTTGAGAATCCCCCCATTTTTTGTCTAAATTAAGTTTCATTGAATAGCACTGCGTATTATCTTCCTTAATCCATATCCTGCGAATATACTGTCGCATCATCTTCCTTGGTTCGCTTGTAATGAAGGACAGGTGTCTCTGCAAAGAGCGATATGGCCCTTATACGCGTCGTCTACATTGATACCGTGTAAAAAGCCGCTGATCTAACACCAACCAGTCCTCTGTTGGTACCTTGCATGATGCTTCCTCAGCGTACGCCACCTGAAAAGAAATGAGGCTAATATGGAACAACCTTTCTCAATAAGTACATTCTCTCGTGGGCACAGGAGGCCTGTGTGGCGCCGCGAAGTGTAGGCTACAGCTAAATGCAGAGGGGCTGTTGTACTTGTTGTTTGTGGTATTCATGTGTTTTTTCGGCTGCAACAGTGTTTTACAACAAGCCCTTATCCTGTATTATGATTCCGTAACTGTCGTCTTATAGCACGGCCCACTTCTAGGCTTTTCAAGACACAGCTTACGCGGATCAGATGGCGAGGTGCATCGTCAATAAAAATGCAGAAAGAGCTACTTCGACATTTAGGAGTAGGCTAGTAAAATAGGTTTTGCCAACTTGCACTACTTGCTCTTACTTACTCTGCAGTTGTTTTCAACCTTTTTGTCTTCGCGGACCCCCTTTGGACCGTCACGGATCCGTCGGACCCCTTATTTTTAGTTCAAATTTAGCTCTATAGGGTTGTAACCAGGTCACAAGGATCCGAGTCACAAGCCAATCTCACTTTTATAGTTTTGACTCGAGTCAAGTCGAGTCATTTTCAAT
>KE605922.1:0-15296 GCA_000444245.1 Botryllus schlosseri
GTTTGCTCACCTCTGGTATAGCCTATCAACAGTCGTATCACCAATTATGAGGTCACATGCATGAAATTTTGATAATCGAGGCCGGCAGATAGCCTAAGCTCGATGTAGCCTACTATTTTTCAATATGAATATATTATCCAATTGTATATGGAAGTTATGTCCCTCCAGGAGTCCCGTCATGAATATCTAGCATTTTCGATTCACACCTGTAAAGTTTGATTGCTTCCCAATTACAAATCGGAACTATGGTATGGTGTGTTAATTCTTGGCAGCTTTGCATGTAAAGGTCGATTTGTTGCAGCTGTAAGTCACAGGGATTCTTTTGTGTTTGGAGACGTGCATGTGTTTGTATCGGTGTTACATTTTTAGACGTCCGTTAGCCCCAAAGCATGGTGTCGAGGGTGTAGTGGTAAAACGATCTTCCTCATTCTTACGGCGAGGTCAGGCGGATGAGAAGCCTAAGAATGTTTCGTGAGTATAGTACTTTCTTGCTTGATGTCTTTAGAATTTGGGTATATGTGTCTGAACCGTATTTTTTCTTCTTGATATTGTCGGTGCCTTCTGCATATCAACCATTTCACTTCACCTGCATGTGGATCATTATATATCTTCATTCATTTGAAGTGAATTCAACTGTTAGGAATGACCACCAGTTTAAAATGGTATTCAATCCGTGAATTGGGTGTCAATTAGTCGCTCTTCAAAATATGCTCCACCAGCGATACCTTTGCATTATGGATATTACGATTGTAGGGTCTGCCTGGCGGGCAAATAATTTATTACCTATTCATGATTGTCGCAAAAATGCTTGTGTGAAAGAAAGTCCATTCATGCAAAACCAATTGTAGCCCATTTCAATAAGATGATGTGCTTTGGAGAAGAAAAAAGTATTATTGCTGCCTGCAGAGAAAATCAGTACAGCTACTGTCCTATTATAGAACATTCTGAATGAAAGACTTAACCGCATTTAATTTCCATGCCTCGCTTCCTGTGAATGCGAAACATATATGCCAGGACGCGGTCTTATGACTGTGTGAAGAATAATACCAACAGCATCAAATCGAATCAACATATTGAAGATTTTATTCAGATTATGATTTAATTGTGTGTGCAAACGACATCTGTAATGCAATGATTGCTTTTAAAATTCATTTCTTATTTACCTTGAAACGATAAATTTCACTTTTTGTAATTTCCATTTTGATAATATATCAGAAACTATAATATAATGCAGTGTGAAGGTTTATGGTTGTTGTTCTTGCGAAAGTCCTACCGGGTGTTTGTTTCTTGGGAGTTGATTATGTTTGTTTTGAACTTGTTCCTTGACCAATTGTCTGGTTCATTATGAGCCAAAACTTGATATTTTATATAGCGTGATTGGTTCAAGGTCACACACTTATTTCCATGCTCTTCATACGTAGAATACTTTTGCTTCCCATGATATAGCTCCGTCTCACACCAAAGCTGTATGCAGCTGGTGATTAGGTATGATATATCATACGAAATGTGTTTCAGAAAATCTCACGGTATCAATTTGGAGCGTATTGATTCCAGTATTCTCGGTTGGCTCTTGTCATAAATTATGCATCAGCCTTGGTTGTGTTTGTAGCTTTGATGTCCGTGTGATTATTGATGCTTTCAAGGTTTCCCCCGCTATTTAATTTGTCCCGTTATATTGATTTGATAGATGCTGGAATAATTTTCAAGAGAGCTGTGAGCCGTGAGATTTCTGTGGATTATTTGTGTGATCGGTTTGAGGTTACCTGTTGTTTTTCCCAACATTGATATTATGCTCGACATTGATTATACGCTACTGCAGATTTTGTAAACTTAGCAAAGACTACCAAGTAGGATCACGTCTGATCGATAGCCTGTGTATATATTAATGATTAAATGCATCATAATCAGCTTTTCAATCTTGATTACTCTAAAATATTCTGATACGGAATATGCATACAACTGGCACAGCGTAATCCTGCATCTGACCCTTTATTTTTTAAATTTTCAGGTCTTACTGGGAGTATGCAATCAGCGTAAACGTCAAAGACGTTGTGTATTTACATTGTCATCATAGAAGTATGTCACGCGCATAATTTTTTCCATAGTTATCAAACTGATCATATTAATATACAGACAGTGCTAACGGCACATTGGTGCTTGTCGGACAAGATGGGGTGCAGCGTCCTCCGATCTGTTTTCCTCCCGGTGGCCACCTCCTTGCTTTCTTGACATGCTTGGAAACGGGGCTGCTGCCACTGGGACATCTTGACCCGCCTCTGTGGTCGCAACATGGAACGGTATGATTTCTAGTGTGAAATTTTTATACTTGCGGATATGTGCTCTGGTAGATTTGTGAGAAGTGTTTCATTAATCCTATGAAATAGTATTGGATGAAACAAAAGTGTACTCTACGGACCAGCAAAATCTATTTTCAGATGATCTGTGAAACTGATCACTTGCCGTTGGATATTCTGTAAGGATTTCCCAACATACCAAGTTGAACGAACCTAACTGTATGGTGTCACCATCCCATGTTTGAAGGAACATGACTCGTCACTGGTGTTTGCCATAACCCTAGACAATACTTCCTCTTTTGCCATGCCATGTGGTTGGTGATGTCCGGCCATTAAATAATGATAAAGACGTTGCTTTTTTTCCTTCTGAGCTTTGTCTGAATACCATAGTGTTTCTATCTGTAAAGCCTATTTTTACATTTGCTCTTTTTTCAGGGTAAAGTGTTTCCAAAATTGCGAAAACGAACTTCTCAATCGAGTACAAGTAGTGATGACGTGGAAGCGACCGATTTTGTCTTTCGTGTCACATCGGGAAATCCGAAAGCAAACTGTGAGATTCTATGTCAATTTATTTGATAGCAACGCTTTTGTGATACTAATAAGATTCTATGAGAAATCAATTATGTACACGGTAGATAATTCGATCAATACGCAGGCGCAGGCATTCTTTTGTACCATGCAAACAAAGCCATAAATCAATAGATCTATAATCTATTTTGGCCTATTGAATGAGTAGTATTTTATGACCAAGCACGAGCTGCTCATGATTATGTTTAATTGAATGGTTTTGAATGGTTTTTTAAAATTATAATGTCTGTATGAAATGTTAATTATGGCATGTCTAGTTGTATGTTCTCAAGCATGTAAATATGTAATGTGCAATTATGCAAGTGAATGTTGTGTAACCAAAACATTGGTGAAGGAATATGTTGTACCTTACCATACTTATTTCTATTGCATGATAGTAGAGTTAACTGTTTGTGAAGCGCCTGACATGATTTCAGTCGTAATGATGCCACTCCACAGTCTGCACCCAAAACGTTCTACCTCAACTTTTCACGCTTTAGATCCTGACAAACCTACCAAACGTCAAGGGATCGCACGTAGCGTTGTGATTAAAAAAAATATCTCCACCCATCATAGAAGGTTGTTTGACTCGTTTGTAACCCGGCCAAGCCATGCACATCTATTGCCAATGTTCTTACTCGGAAGGTACAGTTCCGTCGATCTAGCCACCACAAAGAATTTGCCATGCGACGGATCGATGACAGGTCAAGATTCTGGGTGGTGCATGATGCATGTACGTTTATTTCAATTCAGTTCTGTGTATGTCTCTTGCAAATGCATGGTTATTAGTAATATTTTATGCTTGTTGATGCAAAATAGTTGATTAGGTATTATCTTACAAAATTTCTATTCTCGTTATCGATATTTCTGCTTGTTTTAATACATCTTTTATTCAAAATCTGCTTCTACTGATTTGAATTCTATCAAAATGATCACAATAGACAATATTCATACTTTTGTAGCCCGTTTTCTCACCCTGTGAATTGAGTTACAAGTGAAATCCAAATCTTGGTAACTCCTGCCCGCACACTACTTAGTTTCTATTCGTCATTCATCATGGTTGATGGACTGATAACAAGGTGTTCTTCATGGTAACGAGACGGGAGTCTGTTTTTTCTGTTTGGGGATTTGCGACCAGGCTTCCGACGTAGACTGATGCTTGAGATTGAATGTAGGTGTACTGGAACTGGGCTACTCAGGTACACCTGTCATATTGAACATCATTGAAAAAGAGGTGACTAAAAACAGTCGTATAGCCGATGTTACATTAGTACTAGTATGAGTAGACATAATTGCAATTACACTCTTGCGAAACAGGTATTTGACATCATTCTTGCTAGGTTACCACCCACCACGATTGATGCATCATGACAAGGTTAACTACCATTCATTGAAGCATGTCATATACCATGGCATTCCTGCTTCTATAGCAGTGGTTCTTAACGTTTACTAACTTGGCGAACCCTTACGCTCATCTTCAAGCCTTCAGCTAATCCCAAATTTCCCCCTACTCTGAACAAAAACGACCGTACTGCACGCGTGATACATTACCATGAAATACGGGTCTACAAAATGACCTGTGCATGAACAACAGCTTTAAAAGACAAAAAACATAAAAACATGGTTTTCAAACAAAACGAAAAAAGATTATAATGAATATTTACTGAAAATCAGCATGACATCTGCTGTATGAAGTACGTGTTTGTCTTGACTCCCGCCGAACCCCTGAGACTGGCTCAGCAAACCCCTGGACTCTGTATTATCCCCAGTCACACGAACACCAATTGCATTGCATCAACACTGCATGTTTCAGAACTGCCTTAATCTCCTTCCATGCTCCATGTATTTTGGTGTGACTTGAAATTTCTCTCCATAGCTTATCAACAACGATATGTTTCACTTGCAGCTCAAAGAACCTTCATCTCCGATCCAATCCATGAGAATTTCGATGCTTATGCTATCGGACCAGCTTATACATGCTACAATTCTCAGGATAATTCATATTCTAGGTGAAATTGAATTTTTCATCAACTTTTCCGTATGATGTATAATGTATTCCAAAATTGATAAAAGTATAATTTACCCTGCCTTTGATTCACTGGCAATAATGTGTGCGAATGAGCTTGTCAGAAACTTCACATATCTCTGGCAAGCATCCTCATGCACATAGGAAATAATGTCGAGGAAAATACAGGCAATTTCCTGTGTCACACAAGGACAGTGACTTTGCAGTTGGTATGGAACAACTTCATTTCTTGCATTATATTGAACTTTCTGTTGAATGAATCCAGTTATTGGCTGTCACAACCTCTTATTATTTTACTTACATTGTCTTTATCTTGGTATCAATAATAAAGCTAACCAGAGGACAACACTACTTGAGGTAAAACTAGCGTTTCATGAGACCCACACCTAACAACTATACATATATAACTGCAATGATGTATTTACTATCTCTGCCCAATCAAAACTAATGAGGGCGCACGTACGATGACGAGCCTTTAAGCTGGGTGTTTGCTAGCACGTGTAGTTGTAGTGTCAATTTCAAAAATATAATGACACTCATTTCAAGAAATAATTCTTGTCTTCCATATTTTCGGCAGTCGCAGTTCCCTCAAAGTATTGTGTCACACAATGCGTCGTCAGATCATTTCAAGAGCTTTTTATGGCTGGCTGGCTCATTGCCGTCATCTGTCGACTGTACGCACGCATCTTTCTGCCCTGATCTTGCCGGATAGCTCTCCTCTAGAGGTGGAGCAGGAATCGCCCATCAATTTGGAAGTGTGGAGTTCCTTTCTTGAAGATGGAAAGGTTAGAGTTCACAGTTCCTTCTTATTATATGAATGAATATGCTGTGCTTTGCCACCCGGGGTTGGATTCTTCGACAGAGATTATGGTGGATGTAGGCCTACTAATCTTTGCTATTGCTTTCAAGGCTTACTTTCACAGCAGTATAATTTATTAACACGAAGATGCATAGTTAGTGAGACAGCTGATATCATCTACCGTTATGCTTGTGATACAAGGGACACACAGGTGGTCAGTAACGAAGTACTGCTTTTCGAAGTATTCCAAGTAGGTTTTACGTACTGGCACCACTTCCTCATAGTTTTTTTTGGCAAAACTTGACCTAGAATCCTTACTTTCTGAGTGTAAATTTACGTCATTCCTTTTCCTTGAACACCAGCGATGACTACTTTGACCACTTCTGAGAAGTCTTCGTGTTAGTAAATTATACTGCAATTGATGCGGTCTCAATTTTTTGCATCAAGATGGCTACCAAAACGGTGTTTTGGTTTCGTCTAATAAAAACTTGGCTGTAATTTTACCAACTGGTCTGAAATATCTGTACACCAGCACTGAAAATCTAATCCTAATACGTTTCTATTCATGTACATCAGTGGATATCATGACATGAATAAATGTAGCCGGATTATCATAGGGTATGAGTTTTTCTGAAATACTATTCAAACCAATTTGCCTGCGATTCTACATTTGTGTTGTGCTGATGAACAATGTCAGCTTCGACGCTTTCTAGATTGTCGACACGGAGGCTATGATGAAAAGAGTATATTTCGGCGGGATACAACACGAGATGCGAATCATTATTTGGCCGTTTTTACTAAATCACTACCCGCTGGATAGCAACTGTGAAGAAAGAGAACGGATAGACGCTGAATCGATAAAAGATTACGAGGATGTGATGCGTGAATGGCGCGTCGCTGAGACCACCATAGTTCAAGTGAGGAATTAATGAAAAATTTGTTGTCTTTAATCTTCTCAATGATAGATATGTCGTTTCAAAAAGTGTTTGCATGAAAACCTTTCCATTTCCTAGAGGCAGAAGAGAAGTTTAGCCGCTAAGTTATCGTACGACAGTTTTGCAAGTTCGTCATCAAGTTTAGATGGGCCTCTCAAACAGGTGAGCCCATTCAGTATTATAATAGGGTGTTTTGTGACTGGTTGTCTTCGTAGTTTGTTCCTGTTATGCGTAAGCAATCAACGATGAGCGACGTGTTTGCGTCTTTGGATCAAGACGCTTCCACCAGTGCTGATGTCAACAGCTCGAGTCTTGATAGTTCACAAGCCACGAACAATCTTCGCGACCGAGTAATGAGAAAGCGATACGCGATGAACGATAGAAGTGATCCGTCCAAGGTTGGGAGCATTTATTTTTGTGACATAGCACCATATAGGCAAGGCTGCTTCAGTATGAATTAGGAATCTTATTTGAATATATCTCCTTGCTGTTGATGCATAACAGAGCTAGCACATCATTGATTGCCTCAAGTTTTCTGAACTGTTTCGCTGGTAAAACAAAATCTATTGTGAGAGCATATTACTTATTAGCAAATAGCTGTCGAGGCCATACTGGTGTGATAAAAAGACAAGCTGTGAAATCATCATTGAACCTGGTACCGATATTATAATCGAGTATATCGTATAATGTACTTGAATATACTGCTATTACAGGTTTTAGTCCTGTAATCTATCGCTGATCACAGATGGCACTGATTGCTGTACGCTGGTTTTATATTCTTTTGCCAGAGCGACTCGAAAGCCAGTGACCACACTCCATATTCGTCAATGAGCACCGATTATTGCAACGTGGCTCAAAGGTGTTCTTCAATCACAAGCTCTGTGTTGGACGCAGTAGGAGACGGCATAAACGAGGATATGAAATTGGACAATATCGTAGAGTGTCAACCGGAATCCGAGATAACGAGAGAAGACATTGCGGCCAGTGAGAGTGGGTCCGACTCCAAATCTGCTAATCGAAAGCCACCGTCGCTGGTGAAACAAGATGGTATTGATATGGAAGCTGGATTGAACCAAGGTAGTGATTTTCGATTTTCCCACCTTTTTCATACCTATGTCTGTCATGTATTTGATGTTGAAGTGTAGCAGCATTAACCAGGGATGGATTTAAAAAATTGTAATGATGGATCCTTCTATTCCACTACCTTGGTCTCGTCTCTCTGGTTAGCATATTCTTTCAGTCTTCAGCCCGCATATTGTAATATCATGTTTACATATTTAAAATATAAGTCTATTATTTTCATTGTAGTTCTTCCAATATATCTTCGTAGACTGGATCCGTTAAATTCAGAATTGAATGAGTTTCTGATTGAAGCTGCATTATCAATGAATCGTGTTTTCGCCATGATTCTATTGCGTGTGTTCTTTAGCATGTCCTGCTGTTTTTCTTCGTATCATTGCTTTTGTATTGACCGTTCTGTTTTGTGTTATAGGTGAATCACAAGATTTGGACGAAGTGGACGAGTCTTACCTTGATAGAGGATCTCCTGTGTGTGAATTGTCGGTAAGTACAGCAACTCAACAGTCAAGTTTTGATCCGTTACGATTTTGTAAAATAATCGTATTGTCATGTAGATTGTAGAGCTAATCTCGGGTCCCAGGTAATTATTTTTACCATGGCGTTGCTTCCATATTAAACGTTTTCATCAAAAAACGTGTATAAAATGACTTGTGGTAGAAAAACTGATGTACTTGCTGCAGAATCAACATATTTTGTCCCAATATTCTTTCACACTGCCGACGTTCTATTCCTAATCTATGTCGTCGTATATTCTGCAAGTTGGATTGCAATTCCAAATATTGTGTCTGGATTGTGTACATTCAATAAATAAACGAAATCTATTCAACTCATTATAGTAGTTTGAATTTTCTTTCTGTCAGCTCACCGTATCGATAAATATGCACATTAGGAGGAGATATATTTATATTTTTCTCACCCGAAATCTTGTATTTATGGCAGTATAATTCCCTATTCGCCATGCATTATTGATGTTGACGCGACTAAAGACGAAATGCTTGCTAGAATGACTGCCAACTGTTTTTCGGGGCATGATATGATTTCATTCTCGGTTGCAGAACGAGTTGCTGGAGAGCTTTGGCCTCAATTTGCATCGGATAGAAAAGGACGTGCATCGCTGCGACCGCAATCATGAATATTTCACAAACGGCGAAAATCTCGAAAAGCTCCGGAATATTATGTGCAGCTACGTGTGGAGGCATTTAGATATTGGATACATGCAGGTAATTTGGATTTGTTGTTCGTGAACATGTCACAAAAATAGAGTTCACCAAAATGCAATTCATGTTCATACGATTGATATTGACATATATTAGTTGAAGAGCCTGTTATAATAAATATATTTCATGTTCGCACCTACCGAAAGCAGACTTGGACAACTAGAAAGTTTTTAGCTTTTCCAAATTGACTAGAATACAAATTATAGCTTCAGAATTAGATTAAAATTAGAATTACTGAACTCCCTTAAACTTGGGAAGTGAATCAGTTCAGTTCATATCAAATCAAATGCAAATTCTGTACAGCAAGTTTCGCATTATACAGTTTTCCTGTAGCATCTCCAGGACAACTAGAAATTAGATCAGAATTAGAATTAGAGCATAAAACATTTCGCAAATCAAATTCTTTGTTTCTTGGCCTCCACCTCGACGCTTCTCTGCAGCCATATGACCTTGTCTATTGTTACAGGGCATGTGCGACCTCGCGGCTCCGTTGCTGCTTTTAATGGACGACGAGAGCAAAGTATTCAGTTGCTTCTGCAAGCTGATGCAGAGAATGGAAAATAACTTCCCGACTGGAAAAGCCATGGACGCTCATTTTGCCAACATGAGATCGCTGATACAGGTGTGGTTCTTGCGGTGTTTTTTTTTTAATCCACTGCCACAGTCACTCCGAGCATAGTCGTAACCAACATGTTTTACGTCTACTCCAGGTTAGTAATATTGAAAAGTGGATTGGTACGAAGCATGAATGACTCGCACCAATAAGTTCCATGTGACCACCTCCAAGTTTGCAGGCACACGGTGAACAATGCAGTATAAGTGCGGATAAATTTAATCAATTAAAATGATGAAACTCTACCGATTACCCACTTCCTATTTTTCTAAATTTCATCAAGTTGAAGGAAAGTGGCAATTGGGTTATTCTAAATACATGCATTTCTTCATGGCTTTGGAATTGCCTAATTTCAGCTACGACTTTACAAAAAATGTATTGGGACTAGAGATAAGTCTATTATGACAATTGTCATTAGATATGGGGTAAATTGTATGGTTCATTTTTCTATGTTCTAATAACTGTATTATTCATCAATTGGATGAAGTAAGTGCATGTTTATTTCATTCAGGTGATCGAAGTGATAAATTTACGTAAAAATGACAGGGATTCCAGAAAATCTCAAAATCTAGACTTCATAGAATAATCGGTTTCGGATTAGAAATCAGCAATCACAATTTAGCCGGCTAAATTAAAAAAAACTCTCGATACTTCCATGAATTTTTTTTAATGAGTGTAATTATTGCTGCGAAATGTTTGATGTACTGTGGAAGATCGATTGTTACTAAATTCTACTTTGCGTTGCCAGGTTCTCGACTCTGAACTATTTGAATTAATGCATCAGAAAGGAGATTATACCCACTTCTACTTCTGTTATCGATGGTTCTTGCTCGATTTTAAAAGAGGTACAAGTGTGTATGCATTTTAATTACTACTCTACCCACGAAAACGCATCAATCATTCTCTACAGAGTTGTCGTACGATAATGATGTATTTGTTGTTTGGGAAACAATATGGGCTGCTAGGCACGTCTGTTCTGAGCAATTTGTTCTGTTTTTCGCCTTGGCTCTTCTGCACAACTATCGAGACATCGTTCTGGACAACGAAATGGATTTCACTGATATTATAAAGTTCTTCAACGGTATGAAATCAGTTGTAGTTAGTTGACAGACTTTTTGTTTGGTGTTTTTTCTGAATATTTATGCCTCAATTCGATATCGAACTGGTTACTTTCCTTTTGCATTTATGCTATGATTAGGGCAATTTTTTTACCTAACAAAAACACCATTTTGACATTTTTTACCTCAAAAAACCTAATTTTGACCTAACGTATGCAAATTAGGTGTTTTCCCACATAATGAAAAACTTTATTTTAACGAAATCTGGCCTAATGAAGAATTCCCGTAGTTATATCACATATTATGGTAGAAATATTTAACATTTGATGTAGTGTAACGAACGATACTTTTCTACATTCTCGGGGTAGAAAGTGTCTGTCCTTACTAAGTAGCTTGCCAAGAATGGAGAAAGAACGTTTAACAGTAGCAGTTGCCGACTGACAACACTGAAGTTGTGCGTACAGTACACTGCTGGTGACACACCGTGTTGCTTCATTCTGACAATGGTGTCTACATCACAATTTTTCATCATGCGCTTCCTGATATAAGAACCATGCGATTCCCACGCAGTCTTGCTTCAGTTAGGATATTGCGGTACGTTGAGCATAACACCATGTCAACCTATTTGAATGTTTATGATTCACAATGAGTAGACAATGGGCCGTCTACAACGGTAGGCCTATAAAGTAGTCTACAAGCTGTAAAATGCCAATCAATAAGTTCACAGACAGTGCAAAATATACTATACAAACGAAATGCAGGTTGCTAAAAATTTTTAACTTTGGTAACAATTTTGACATTTTTTGACCTAACGCTACAATTTTGACCTAATTTTTGTCTTTTTTGACATGTCAAAAAAAATGACCCTAGTTATGATATTTGTTCTGTGCAGGCAATTTCATGAACCGCGTGTTAAGAGTGCGCCTCTTGTCTTACCATTACAGAAATGGCGGAGCGACACAATGCTAACAAGATTCTCAAGATTGCTCAAAACTTTGTGTATGAAGTACAGAGCATGATATCGAAGTAGGCTTGGTCAAGACGGTTGAAGCAAAAAAGTTCTTCACGTTCAATCAATTGTTCCTGCAGTCTCGCTTTTACTGTTTGAATCTAAAAGTTTATGATGTTGCACACTGTGCTCGTTCCATTGCGTTATCCTTCATCACTATTTTGTTATTTTGCACTATAGATAGTTCTGAACTGGTCAACCTCTCACCTCAGGTACGAACATGTTCCAGGCAATCTTATTTGTGAAAATCACTGGTTGCCCGTATGCATTGATACGTGTAAATGGTGTAAGCATAAAACCTCAGCTTATTCCCTGAATTATTTAGCAGTCACTGTCGTACCATTCTGTGTGTACCGGGTGATCAGTATCCATGTGTGATATAAAGGTCAGTCATTAAAGGGTGTAGAATCGATGTGCCATGTTACTTCTCATTGCAATTTGTAATTTCATTATATTCCGTCTCGTCAATGCTGTTATGATGACGATTGTACATTGTCGGGCATAGTTGCAATATTGCTTCCAAGAGATTGTCTAAACTGCAACCGTGCATAAATATGTGTTTTCTGTGTTGAAAATCAAACTGAAATCGTGTATATAACTTTGTAAATAGCCTAAGCCTATGTTTTGAACACTGGAGCCGACCTGCGAGTTTGACGCAGCAATACCTCTCATGAAATTTTGCTTCTCGATACGTCCAGTACTGCATATGATTGTATAAAATGGAACTGCTTGATGTCATGAGATTGAATATTTTTCTGTCGTTAGCACATTTTTTAATGTACGTTGTTCATGCATTTTTTTCTGATATTGGCAAGATATATAACAAAGCACTTCAGCTGTAGAAAATGATGGTCTGACTGTGGTTATATTTAGAACATGGTGGTCCAAAACATGGCGCACAGTGGCTGATTCTATCTCCAATATGCCTTAGAAATTCGTAGCACGCTGTTGTGTTTTCCCTCGTGCGTGCAAACGCAAGTGACTATCTCACTGTTCTTCTGAACTCACTCAATCACTAAAGAAAATAGGACTTGTTGCAGTGGATTTATGTCTCTTGCGATGCGTATCAGTGCGGCGACTTCGGACAGCACTCGGCCGCCCGCGGTCTCCTGGTGTGTTGTAATCAAGGGCGTAGCCAGAAAAAATATTTGGGGGGGGCGAAAAATTCGATGANGTAAATGACNCCCCCCCCTTAAAGATAAGGAAAAAATAGGTAAAATCGATGGACTTGGGCGCTTATTGGATGATTAACACAACATCTGGGGCGATCGTTATATATATTCCACTCACAGACGGNTGTGATCAAATGATNATNGTGGAAAACCAGGACGACAANACNTTCGCGCGAAGCGCGAAAATTTTTNATGGNTAATGAATGAANTTGGTTCATTATATTGGTCTTTGCATATTGTAAATACGTTTTCATTATCAGATTTGCCGGCAGGGCTGATANAAGTGGTGTCNTCAAACATTCNGGGGNNAATTAATTATACNTCTTGAGCTATATGTTCATACCACACGGCAAGACTATTTAGANTTTCTAGAGCANGGTGGCCAANGGGCCACATGAGACTTACGAACCATTGCGCGGGCCACTTGAATATTGATGACCTTTTTTAGTCTTTCGATAGGAGCGTATCGGATAATAGGTAACGTTGAAAACCATACTTATATTAATACGCATCAAAATCAATGACAATTATGACATGAAGACTTGGTGTGGATCCCCAACCTAGCCGCGCGAAATATTGTACATTCTATATAGTCATATACGACGATCTGCGAAAAATGTGGCTGGCCCCTGGCTACGCCAATGCGTCGGAACTCAGAACTGATATTTTAGTCGGCAAAATCCCAAATTTCGCGGTCAGGCTAATCAAATTTTAGTTATTCGGTTTTGGTGATTTATTTTTTGATAATACTAGTAATTTCGAGAATTAACCCGCGGGCCTCTCTAAACCTTCTCGCGGCCACGGGTTGGCCGCCCCTGTTCTAAAGGGTGGACGCCGGACGGGACAGTTGTCATTTATTGCTGTTACTTCATGACTTGCGTGGAAAGCTGTCACCACTCAAGAGATCGAGCACACGCAAGGTCGTAATCAGAAAAACAATTTATTTTTATTTTGTTTGGGGGGTGGGTGGATTATGACTTTAGGGGAGCTCTCCCGTGGGAACATCTCGCAGAACCGTACATCCTGCCATAGGCAATTTCATCACTACCCTTTATATATACGATTCTTAGACGCCACACACACACACACACACATACCCTATGGAAGCTTCCAGTTGCCAACTATAGCTTATCTCTTTCGACGCCGAGCTAAATTTGGCGATTGTCTTCAAAACGCCGCGATTTTCACCAAATAACCCCAATTTCAACCGATCGTAACTTCGTCGCTACCTTAGCTACCGAGACGTACCTACGTCCGTATTGTAGCCGCGAACGATATCTATCTAATGATGCGTAACGTGCCTTGATTGATCCTGTCGTGTTGCTAGGACAGGCTTCGGTACGAACTGAGGTTTGGCTGATTTCACGCGCGCTGCTGCCAAGGTATGGATTTTGTTGGTGTTTCTATGGTACTTATTGATTAGCTGTGACGTTGTAAATTTCACAGAATATTCTTATTATATTATATATTGATAATATATTATCCTTAAATCGTTAATTCCTTTTCAATGGCAATGCGGAGGTTCAGAACCGTCGTGAAATACTGCTGCCGACATGATCTTCGGCCGTCGATGCTTCAAGGTTATCATTGTGACGTCAAATCCGCAATAATGGCTCGAAAATTTGACTTCTGCTAGTACCGGTACTCAAGTTTGTTTTTCAGGCGCAGTAACATACCGACGGAGCCCATTTGTGTACGATTACAAGCAACGATCTGCACAATCATCATCATTATTTGTCTCCGTTGAGTCCTCGTCATCTCCCGATGCAATTTTACGTTTGAAAAACTTGAATAAATACGTATATATTGGTGTGAAGTCTGTGTTGTCGCAGTACATGTACTGACTTGGTGGCTTCAGTAGATCCGTATATTAACTTAATGCGCGATGTGTCGCTAAAGATTGGTGATAATGATGTAAAATGTCTTTAGGTATTGGCATCTGTTGAAAATCATTACCGTCGTGGAAATATATATCAAATAAAGTTACTATTCCGTACAGGTAATCCAGCAAAATTGTTTCTTAGTAGCAAGTCTTGAATTTTGAATTCATTACCGCACAATGCCCCGACTGCCATGGACGCAAAACGGCATGTCAGATTTTCGAGACACAAATACGCTCTCTCGATTTAGCGAACATATGGGGATACGCGGCGTTTTGAAGACAATCTCTAGCGAACATATGGGGATACGCGGCGTCGAAAGAGTTATTAGGCGATCGTTGTACGGATGAGCCCAAATCGCTGACATAAAGTGATGAACAATCAGTGTGAATTTCGGCCCAAGTCGCGCGGAGCGGAAATTTTTTTTTGAATAAATGAAAGAATTTGATCAATAATATTGGTACGTCTATATGAGCAAGTGATGTCCATTCTTATTACTTCGTTGAAGCACGGTTTGTTCGTAACCTCTGGTAGAGATTGACGTTACTTTAAAGATTGAAATCGCTGATACATACCAGACCAAATTAAAAAACTCCTTTGATCAGACTCGTTCAATTTCAAATTAGCAATTTTTAACGGGATGTGG
>ATSW01010932.1:0-11013 GCA_000444245.1 Botryllus schlosseri
CCTAGACTTTTTGAAAGTCGGTCAATTCTGAACAACCCTAGTGTACATACAGTGTACATATTATACATGCGCTTATATCTAGTATTTACATCGACAAAATTGATATAAAGAATGCATCGCTGTCGAAAGTAAAGCGTAGCAGGCGTACCGGATCTGTCTTGATTTGATATGTTTTTTGTATCATAAAAACCAAATCCAAGCGACTGAAGTGTTGGTCACTGTATAACTTGCTTTCTGTAAGAAGTAGATCCATGTAGATGTAGAAACAGATTTTCCACTCGATCAATATCAATGTATAGCAGCACTCTCCGTTGCGGTGTCATGCGTAGTACGCCTATTTGTGTGCTTCAAGTCTATTGTAAAGAACTTTTTCTCCATTTGAGTCATAATTGGCATGTGTATGACGAATAGACGTTTTGCTATAAGTTGATGACATTTGATTACATCCACGTATTTTGGCTTTACATCAAAATAGATATAATTATATATGTAGGTTGTGCGGTTAGATAGCTATGTTGCTTCTATTTTCCGAAAGGAGAATTAAATGTGGATATCTGATCGATCATATTTTCTTTCAGTTAACATCCTAATCGCTGAAAGCGTTTAATATATCAATACCCGGTATAACTTCTACGTATCATCGGGCCAATAATATGCGGAAGGGCGCCATATACCGTGATATTTTCTGAAAGTAGTCATTCTCTCTCTCTTTTGGTCATTTGCACGGCAAGAGCACCACCCTCCTAGGTTCGTCTGAGCTCCTTCTCCCACGGGTCACAGCCTATTTATAGAACAGAACAGACAAAAACTAGGGGAACAATGAANACCAGGAAAGCTAATGAACAAGAGCAAAGAAAAGACAGCTGAAGAGATACAGATCTCGCGCAACGACCATTAGGACGAGGTTGATGCTAGATCAGGGGTTCNCAAAGGGTGGGCCACAGAGCATTTTGAGGTGGGCCACATAGCTATTTAGAGAATTTTAGATCAATGTACGTTTAGTTATATTTGTTATGGTAAACACTAGAAATATATTCATAAACTTTTCATCCGACTCTGAGGAGACGTAGTGGCACGCATGGAGTCAGCATGTACAAGTCGAAAACGGGAGGAACAAACGGCGGCTTTTTGCACTGGCTATGACAACCTACGGCTAACGGCAACTAAAGTAATTTCGAGTATATGTGATAACTGGAAGGTAATGCTGAAGTAACGTAGTATTCCGGCAGGGTCATATGTGGTATGCCGTTGAAAGGGTGTGCATTGTGCAATAAATTCGGAATGAAGTGTAATTGATGTATAGATTTACTGTACTTCGGCAGGTCTTATTATTGCAAGACAAAAATTACCATAATTGAAAATTATTAGCAACTTCTGGTGGAGGTATACCGCACCACCGCAACGAATTGTAATGGATTGAGGATTTAACGGAGCGCATTAATCTTTGGAGTCGGTTTAAAATGTCCGGCCTGGAAATCATTGAACATAATGTAGGAGTCACATGAATTGATTGTATAATTGGATTGAATATTTTGACATCGCAACTTCAGTTGGTTTGGTACAAGACATTCAATGTACTATACATACTAAAAAACTCTTTCTCCGCTTCTCTGTAGCACTAGCACCCCATTCATTATTGAATTGTTTGAAGCTGGCCAAGAATGATTATATTATTACCCACAATAGTGGATGCGGGGATTTTATCATTGTGTTTCGCGGCGCGAATGGAGCAGCGGCGATCATAATACACACAAAAGTTTTAGCCTATGATCTACCAGGGCCGTGACTGCCGCACCCAAATCACCAATTGGAGGAGCTCGAAGGGGCCCAAGATTATTTCGTTGGTCGTTTGTTGGAGGATATTTATTCAACTCAAAAATTTTCGTCGCGCTTGGCGCGATTACATGTCCCTAGAGGTCTAAATTTAAATATCATCAGTAAATTAAGAGAAAAATTCCCATATTTTAGATGAATAGGGATGTCGGCGCCGTCNATTACCNCGCATNTAACAGGATTATACTCTAGTATTAGAGGTGGGCCACAGCACATTTTCTAACCGGAAAATGGGCTACGGCCAAGAAAGAGCTGAGAACCCCTGTGCTAGATTAAAGAGACCGTACTATGGGTCGTTTCGGCATTATCCTATCTGCATAATACATGACATTGTGTCTTGGGTACCGCATTGTAGATTGTCTGTCTTCAGCGGAAATACTATTAGAGCAGCCAATTATACCGAGGCTTTTGTCAATAAAAATATTGCGAATCGGTGATTCGATTCGAACAAAATTTCCAATAACCGATTATAATCATATGTGTTTTGGTATTCCCAATCCTCGATCACTTTCCGTTTGACATTTAATGCCTCAATTGTTCTAGCAACTGATCAAGGATCGCAACTACAACTTATGTTCAGTCATCACATATCAGTCAGCATTTTTATCACGTGCTTTGTAATTATGTCGCCATATTTTAACATTGTGTATAAAGGCGTGAAATCCCTACATATACGGGAATGCTCATAACTGAGTAATTACTAAACAAAAACTATCATGTATATGCAAAGCGGTGTCATTTCATACACGTGAAAATCGGNAGAAAATACCCCCTATTGGTTGTCGACTTGATGCCACTTTTCAAAATACGGCGTTTATACAGGACGTGGAAATGTCGCCCTACATAGAAATTCGAAATCTCCGCCGCTACCGGACGTTATATCTTTTGACAGGGGAAAACGAGGTGCTAATGATCGTGTTTCCGAACGGATTTGCTGATCAGACGATAGCAACTAAGCGAAAAATGGTGTCAAGAATTAGGGAGACATAAAATTGTCTCCCAATATTTTCGTACCCCAACTGCTACAAAAATAAGTACGACTGTGATGATAAGTTTACAAGATACTAGGAAGCTTTTGATTATAACACGTGCACACGCTGTCGTAATGCAAATTGTCATGTATTCGAATACATACACACGACCAATGTTCCCTCTAAGCTACGCACGTGCGCATAGCGCAGTGCTGACACGGTGTATCGAACAGAAAATCTAAGCTGCGCACAGAAAATCCGAAGTGATGACTTTTTTTAGTCGTTACGCACTGTTGTCCAAGGGACAGCGCATTGAGTTGGTGAGTGCGCGCAGACTCGTGAAAAATTAGAGGGAACATTGCAAATGACAGATGTGCCTGAAGAGATCGATCTGCATCGTCGCGGTTTACATTGATTTTAATGGACAACGAAGCATTTCAATAGCAACTTGCAAAATTTTTATTTGCTTGCTGATTCCAATTAGCGTAATGTTACGCATCGCGTTATTTTCTTGCTGTGTACCGGAAAAACTGTATCTGTCGAAAGGGTCGGCAGTCGGCACCGAATAGTCCCGTCCTCGCAATCTGTCAAGACAGTAGTACAGCTGATTTTCACGTGTAACTTATGGAAAATTATCTCCTGCTATCAATAATCCTGTCGCAAATAAGCTTCACTGGTAAAAGCCGACATGACCTCTGTGACATGAGCACCTGGTTGTAAAAAATCAGGACTGGATTCAAGCGAAAATTCGTATGACCGCGCTAGCATGTGAAGCTGTGTGTTTGTTTATGTGTTTTATGCTTTCAAACCTGTAGTGGGGCCAAACCAGATACATTAAATTCTGAGAGATATGCTTTAATAAAACGTCTGCAGTGCAGTTTATTTTATGTGTTGCAATCACGCGACGAAAACTAAATTAGCAACTGTCCAATTCAAAAATACTTCGAACTTTTCCTCTCCAATGGTTCGTACAACACATCAATCGTAGACGATTTTTGGTCATGTTGCGTGTCGAACGTTAATCTTGCAAAAACTTTTTCGTCCTACAGAATGTGCATTTGTGCAAGCATTATTGACTTGCCTATAAGTTATCACCGAATCAACGTTGTTTTTGCAGCTTTTATTGCGATATACGGATGACCATAGAATTGATGCTTTTTTCTCTTGCGTCAACAATATAATATCTGCGCATGCCATTACCTGACTCGTTCAAGCCAGTTCGAGAACCCCCACGGGCCACGGGCCCCACAGACCCCAGGTGATTCCGTGCGATAATGAGGCGAGATTTTCAAGATTTTGTTTGACTCTCTTGCGAAGTTTAATTTTCGATCGATGGACATTAACGCTAAAGGGATTCAATTGTTTCTTGTTGTACGATGAGCAATTGATCATGTTCGATGCGCCCGGTAATATTATCTATTTTGACCAGATTGCTCATAATTTATCGCATCGTTGATTTCATACTACGATGATTTCGACCAATGATAGTAGCTTTCTTAAACACATACAGCGAATAACCTTAAAAGTGCAGTTATAGTCTTAATTTTTTCAGAAATGCGGACATATGCCGCCTTTTTGCCATTCGAGACTCATGGTACTGCTGCTCTGGACAATTAGTAAATAGGCCGACACATCTTGAACGAGACTAGTTGTCAGGTGGGCGTTAGGATTGTTCTTTCAAGAAATTTCGCAGGATTGTCGACTGTGACACGATCCTGCACTGTGTAGCTCCGAGGAGTATATAAATGTTATCAAAATTGACGAACACTNTATTTATTCTGGTGACTTATCCAACGGCCATTTTTGGGTCAACTGTTGTTCGTGATGAAATTTTTGTTCTTCGCCTTCATGATTTTGCCTTGTTTACGGGATCACCTGCTCCCAAAACCAAGAGTATAAACGCCAATACAAAGATATCTTTCAAGAGAATTTATTTTTCCTAAAAATATTTCAGCGCTTCACTCGATTTTCTAACTGCATGGTTCAAAGTTGATTTCCGCGGGGTTACACGCTACAGTAGNCTTAGCTATATATAAGGCTTTCTAGATCTAGAATATCAGATAAAATAATTTGTTGAATTATAGGATAACGATATAGGATTCAACATTTATATATGCATCACACATTTCGATGAAGATGAATGCTTTAATTTTACGGGAACCCGGGGAAGAGGAACAAACGCTTTCTTCCAAAGGTATTGCTTCCATCAACACTCGCTCTTCCCTCGTGAACACTGGTGCCCGGATTATAAGATACTTCTTTGGACATCTCATCCTTAACCTTCTCCATCATTGCGACTATGTCATCGGTAGCAGCAAACTTCGTAAACACCCTCTTCAGGCTCTGAATGAACCAACTACCCCTTCTTCTGTTAAGAAACGCTACATGCTCGGGCTGAGATGCAAATGCTAGCATTACGTCCGGTAATTCGAAAGTATATTCACTGGCAAGAGCATCGCTTTCGTCGATATCTGAGCCCAGTATTCGACCTTCCTTCAAAATGTCGTTGATAAGCTGTTTTACCCATGTACTGTATTCTTCGTAGAACAGGCGGTCTTGCTCGTTGTGTGATCTTTCGGGTCCACTATCGACATGGTTGCGCTTCTCTGCACCATGTTCCCCTTCCTTCATGTGGATCTGGTCAGCCGAATCCTGTCTATAATCACGAAACGGAGCAGCGTCGATATTATCTGTCTCAACGTTTTGTCCACGGCACATCTGGAAAAATATGAGTTTCGGTCTTCCCCGAAGCCGTTCGCTCCGTGCGATAGCGTCAACAATCTGCTTGACTTGCATTTTACGCATGTCCGCGCCAATAATGAAATCATCCTCGCCACCGTGGGACATGATAATTGCAACAAAGAAATCAACCTCTTTTATACGGGAAACCACTGATTCAACAGCAGTCGCCATATCTCTCGTATTTAGATCTTTCTTCGTAATGACTCTACATCCCATCTTTTTCCACAATTCCTCCATATCCGCAACATCTTTAGCCGATCCCTCACGCCATCCTGGTTCATCTCGGAATTCGTTGTTAAGAAGCAAGACGAGACCCTTTGGACGATGAATGATTTGATAGTAAGCCTCGTTTCCGATGTGGTTGAGATAAAAGTCTTTGGCCGAAGTCGAATGACCGGGATATTCTGGAATTGCCTCGACGTGCTCCTCGGGTTTTTCACTGCGCAGAAAAAGTTCACCTTCACTCGAATGTTCTATTCCCATCATTTTCGACAGCGGGCTGTCATTTTTCCTGTCCTCCCTTTTTCTAGTGGGCTGGACATATGAATGAAAGTGCAAATTGACAGCCCCATGAAAAACAGCACTTCCTGACAAAACAATGCTTGGTTTATCCATGGAAGATATTCTAAAATAAGAAATGTTCAAGTCATGCGCTTATGCACTGATAAACTTGTCATCAGCAGCTCTGTATACCTATGAGGTATAGGACTACTGCGTCGGANTGTGTAATTGACTTATGAGATCATCGCGCAAGCAGAGTCGNCACCTCAATCTCCGCATAAGTATAAGTGCTCAAGGTCTCTCTCGCATTCCAACCCCCCTTATGTTTCAAGAATTACCACAATCGANTGCATATCTAGTTATGGCAAGTTCACTATTGATTTGAACCAATCGTGCGAACCTCATTAATGTATTTGATGCCCGTGACTGGACTGAAATCCCTGGGATGTTCGAAAGAAACATTATATATAATTTCCATTTCTTGGCTCACTTTCAAATCAGTTATTAGCGTGTGATTTACCCATTTTACATATTATTCCATCTTGTGAACCTTGAAAACTTGAGTCATGATATTTTATTCCCCTTACTGGGGACTATATAAATACTTTTGCTTGTCTTTCAAACACTTGGGCCTTTGTGTTTACTGTTTATCTTGGCCACATTAGACTCGCACGATTATACATATCTGCTTGTTCAAATTCCACTCTGTCGCGGACGTACATATTCTAGTGCTAATCATTGCGCTGCTTGTACAGTACACAAATACAGTTCACCTAAAATTCTAACCAAACAAAGTAAAGATGGTTCGAAAATTCGGTTCACGTTCGTATTTGCTGTGAATGTAATNAAACGCACCAAGCATAGGCTACTTTCATTAATGACAAAACTCCGGAAATAGCTTAACAGTGAGGGTGCCCAACCTATTTACAAAACCATTCCGATTATTTCCATAGCATAATGCCGCATGCCAACGGACAGCCACCAAGGTCCACCTGAATTAAACAGCGAGGGACGACGTGTTGTGGACAGTCGTTATATTTTTTTCTGTGGCCCCGAGAACAAACTTTCAACTGGGAAGTTGGGCACAACCATGTACAGGAACACAAAGGACAGGATGCGCGAAAAAAGATGAAGCACCCTCAGCTCGAAATGCGAATTCTGCTTCTACACAGGAATTGCAGACAGCAGATGTCAGATGCCGAATCAGGAAACCAATCATCTTCCGACTAGTAAGCGCGTGGGACTCGACGACAAACAGAACAGCACTCAACTCTCGGAAAAGTTAATTATAGCGCAGAACCTGCCCGATAGTCATGAAGCAAGTCCCCAGTCATGAAGCAAGTCCCCATTGCTTCATGTAATCACAACATTCGCGAAAGCAATCTGGAGTATGAGGAATAGACACGTGTACAAGGGAGTCCTGCCGAGCGTACTCTGGCTGAAGAAGTCTAACAGACTGCGGATGCAGATAAAATCAAGCAACAAAAAGATATCCTCGGACCAATTACCATAGTGACATTGAAACATATAAATAGAGAATTTCGAGGAACATCCTAACCCTATTTCATATATATTGATGGAAATACTAGCGGCAATCGTAATTAAATTGTGTAAAAATGTACCTCAAAATATTTGTTTGTATATATTGTTATTTGTAATCAATAGCCCGAAGAAATTATTTTTTCACTATTAATTTCACGATGATGCACTCTTACAATGTGTAGGAAACACCTCTTTTTGATTTTGAAATAAACGAAAGTTGCCTTTAGCTGAAGATTTCCGAGGGGAGGGGTGCTTTCGGAGTTTAAACAAATTTTCGCAGCCAGGTGTGCTCTAGGCCAAGGTGGGTGCCTGAAGACTATGCAACAAGTCGCTACGGCACCCTCCTATCTTTTCATTATATCGCGATATCGCGGTGTTTTAATTTGATGAAAATATTAATTAAAATGACGATGATGAAGACTTGATAGAGTAATACATTATTACAGATTACAGGTGCTCCAAATTAACTGCACATCAACTGAGCTTTAAAGGAACGAAGCCATTAAAATGTAATTTTAACACAGAACGAAAACATAATCAAATTTTTATTGAAAATCAGCGTGACTTATGCTGTTCCCATTGAGATACCAGTTCAGAAATGTGCGAGACTTCGCCTTGGAAAGTGTCATCGTGTTGTTCGGTCGAAACGTAACAGCGTGAAATGGGCGTATAAATATAGGAGATAGAATTGGCATTTTGGAAGATCAGCTACCGCACCTCGGAATCAACATATTNNGTCACAATTCGAGAGAAGCGGACAATCGCGATTACAAATCCCTCAATAACGATATCTTCGAGAGCATTTTTACCGATGGAATTGACTTACCGCAAAACGTAGGGATCGAGAGAAAACGTGAACGATCTGCGTCACGAACGTCACTATCCGCGGAGTTCGGTATTACAAAATTAGAGCAGATTTCTCGCGTCAACTTACCGCCTAGCTCAGAGGTCTCAAACTCAAATGTGCTCGCGGGCCAATTTCCTAGTTTTGATGACGCCGCGGGCCGCAGCATCAATAATAGAGATATTCAATGTATATAATTTTCAAGTAGCCCTTATTTGACGGGACCTTGCAGACAGGCACTCCACAAACATCGTGGAAATGTAATTCACTATTGTACTATTCACGCTTGACACGAAAGAAAATCCAATTTTCAAATATTTGAATAACATTGTTTTCATGTCGAGCATAATTTTTTTCTAATTAATGAGGTATAGACGTCATGCGAGTTATAATATTGCGACTAGTGGACCTTTGACGTGCCCCAATTTATGTAGAATATTGATATCAGAGCATTTGACCGGTGTCGCCTAATCCTGGTGTTGACATAGTCGTGATAACTATAGGCTATTGTTACTGTCATTGCCATAGTCAAATTAAATCAGCGTTAGATTTTTCCTTCGATTATTATTGGAACATATCAATAACAACTTAAATATAATCATTGTTGAGCCCACATTGCTTCTTAACCTTTTTTAGCGATCGTACCCTTTGTGCTTCCAATAGGATATTTCGTAGCCGGCTGTCAGTTTTCAACACAATTTCTTATTGTACCTATATTAAAATCAGAAATCCCATCACACAAAATCGCGCGTAGCGCGAAGACTATTCTCTAGTTGAATAAATTGGCCAAGAAAATATTCAACAGCACATAGGCCTAATTCCACAATACATCTCGTACACCCTGATGTGGTGGCTCGTACCCCGATTGGGTTTGCGGATCCTGGGTAAGAGCCCCTGGAATAGAAATGTCCAATCCGCGAGGAATTCATTGGTGTTACAGCTGAAGAGCCTACTACTACCCTACTCGCCTCCGGTAATAACATGGATATGAAGAACAAAGAATACCCAGCATGTAACCAACTATACGTCACGGGGTCAAAGAATACCAATGGTTGCCATGCTGACCTTATTAGATAGCTATATACCCTGCGCAAGGCAACTTGTGGCCTTTTGATGTATTACTATTCCCCATGACAGTTTCACAGATTATTGCGTCCGTATGATTACCAAGTCACCTTTCCGGGTCGCAAGTCTTCTGATTTTAACGTTTGATCCGACTCAACTCAAGTCATTTTTATTTAACCAGCCAGTCAATCCGAAATCGAGTAATTTTACGAGAAGGTCGCACCAAACCAAATCATAATTTCTAGTCACGAATCATCAACGGGTCATGTTTTATCATCATGAACTAGAAATCTGACGTAATAGCTGATCTTCTACCACATGGTGGATATGATAGTTAAGTTTGTTGCGATTCCTGTGATTTTTAAAGTGGTTTTATCGTGGAACTTTACGTTCTTATATCTAAAAAAGAGATATGGCACTTGGATTGTTGAATACTTGAAATTCCTAAATGCCGTCGCGGGCCGCACAAACTGCTCTCGCGGGCCGCGTGTTTGAGACCTCTGGCCTAGCTTATAGCTAGCGGAGTTGAATCCGCACTGGAAATTGCAGTTTTTTGAACTGCAAAAACTTAATATTCTACTTCAATATATGAAAGAAGTGAGGCAGTATCTATCTAAAAGGGCATGTCCTGTAAGTTACCCAATTGGGTTGTATTTCGTAGGCCTAACTGTTAGTAAAATTAAGCGAAACAAGGCAGTGACGATATATAACACTTACGAATTGAATTTACATACGGACCAGTAAGTTCGGGGACTGATTAGGCTGCCTCACGCCGTTTAAGGCCTGCATGAATATAACGGGGACTTGAGTTCTATGTCGGAAGCATGCTTTGATGTTAAATTATAGATTACTAACCTCGGTAGGTTAGTAATCTATTGTCAAATTGATTTATTTAATATCCACTTTTTAACTTTGGCTAGCATATCGTGTGGTCGCCTTGTCGCTGTCGCTGCCGAACGGTAGTATTCAGTCCGATTCGGTAGGCCTATAAAGTCGTTTCTAATTACGATCAGGGCCATGTTTCCAGAATGTTATACATGTAATGCTCCAACTGCATCCTCACCCGAAATTAAAACTCAATGTACGCGTGATACCTGACGCAGCGGCCAAGCAGACAAGCGATATTGTACCGTACGCCTGTAATTTTGTTCTCTTCAGAGCAAATATCACAAACAATTTGGGTATTTCCATTTCCCTGTTTGTGAAAGATTATCACAGATAAATTACAAATGGTTGCCCACCAGTGACCACAGCATTATAAGCCCTCATTTGATGTCGTCTTTTACTGAGATTGCCGACTTTGCGAAATCACAAATTAGCGCGTTAATTGCGAACCGTTGCGTTGCGTCTAGAATTACGAGAGTTTACGTGAGTTCAAAGCGCTCTTGCGTGAGCTGGCCGCAAATTGTTTTGAAATACCAATTTTTACGTTATGCGGTAATCGCATTCGAGAGAGCTCGTTACCGCTGACGGAGATTCCGATTTACCGCATTGTTTTGTAATGTCCCCCCTGGT
>KE605923.1:1801-24964 GCA_000444245.1 Botryllus schlosseri
TTGTTAATACACCTCGCATAGGTCAAATACGTGATTATGACGTCATAAATGGTGGAAACCCGCTTGACTTCCTAGGTGGTACGCGAGCACTGCATAAAACCTCAAAATGGTACGTGGGTGGAAAAAGGTTGGGAACCACTGCCGTAGGCTATCTTTCTGATATTGAACTATATACTTGACAAACTGAAAATAGCGAAAAGTAAGTAAGTAGATCACAAAATATTACGAAGTAGGAGTAGAAGTAGTGGGAAATTAGATTTACTTGAGTAAGTACCCAAGTAGCGGTAAACTTCTTGAGTACTTCAAAAAAGTAGAAGTACTTCGTTACTGACCAGTGACCACCTCATAATATTGTCTTTGATTGGTCAATTGGTAAATTAGCGCGATGACTGCGTCACAATATAGCACCTGTAACTGAATGGTCAGATATCGGAGTATTATTCCACCAACCTTAACCATATCGTAGAAAAGATCAGGAAGGAAGGCAAAAAGCCGAATCCGGTGTGTCCAAACACAAACGCGTTTTGTTGTTCGAGAATTTCCACCTTTGGAAGGCCCGTGTACGAAACGTCACTCATCCGTGGCGGGAAATCTTCACCATTGATGTTTGAGACTTTCATTTTTCCGCCAATGTGCGTCCTTAGCGCATTTTGCAGCTCATGGGTGTCTCCGTAGATATGGCTGATATCAACCTAAGTCAAAAAGCATCAGGTCTGTGATAATCGTTTGATAATCGTTTGATAATCGTGAACATCGTGATAATCGCCGGTACCGTGACATCTACGTGGTTAAGTCAGTTGTTGCGCCTAAGGAACATGACAAATACATCGCCACATCTCTTAGCTTTTAATGGTGGATATCTCTCTAGGGATTCTATGTAACAGGTCCCAATCTTATCCGCCTCTTTAACGCTGTGAGTGAAAAGAAACAATGGCCGATTACGTGTGCTTTTACTCTGGAGATGCTTCGCCGTTTTCAAAATTATGCAATCCCGGCCACGCGAAGGCATCACTATCATAGATTGACGGGGCCGTCGGGAGTTAGTAGCTAATCTCAAGTGTTATTTTGAAAGGGCGAAAAGCTGGAAAATTGGATTATTGTACGGAAAATTATGCGGGTCCGAGAGCAACCGAAACCTCAGTTTAGACCAGCATGCTTGATTTGCAATCGCTTCACAGATAACATTACTTCATTCGAATAAAACCGTAATACCTTCTTACCATCTGGTTTCCCCACTGAAAAGGCAATCCTTTGCGTACGTCAGTTTTGAAGTATTGGTGATTGAAATGTTGGGCAAACATTGGAAAAAGCAAATTGGTTCGTCGCGGGCACGGCCGGAACCTTTTGCGGAGGTGGAATCTTTCGGCGAATTCTTCGGGGTCTGGAAGCGTTTTCGGGCCTAGCAAGATAACAGGTGTATGTTGCACCAGTGGTAACACCAGTGATATGCTATTGTGCAAAACAAAGTGGTGTATTTTCAAAAGTACACGGACTGTTTTAATTTATTGCAGCCTGAATAATTTCGATTATTGTTGTGTCAATCGCATCATTTTCTTTGCGTTTCGTCGTTGAAAAAGTCGATTTGATGTACCGGCCAGACTTGTACAAACTAAACATTTAGTTAGTTGATGGTCAACTAATTAACGGCTTTTTGAGCAGTTCTACTTCTAGTTGCGGATTTTGAAAATTGAGTAGTTGTAGTTCTATTTGCGAATTTTGAAAATTGAGTAGTTCTAGTTCTAGTTCTAATTGCGGATTTTGAAAATTGACTAGTTCTCGTTGCGAATTTTGAAAATTGGGTAGTTCTAGTTCTAGTCGCGGATTTTGAAAATCGGGTACTTCTAGTTCTAATTATAATTGCGAGTTTTCAAAAGTTGATTAGTTCTAGTTCTAGTTGCGCTTTTTTAAAATCCACTAGTTTGTACAATTCTGGTACCAGCGCAACTGCTATGACATATTTTCCTATACCCAAGATAACCGTTGCCTTTCTAAGCATAGAAAGATAGTCACTACTCGGGAGAAATCAGCAAGAATATCGGCCTAGTGCCAAATGAACTGACTAGAGACGACGGAAATCGTGGATACTGGATTTACAAAAAAAATCGAAAACTTTGACCGAATTGAACCAGACAGATCATTATTTATATAATTATAAAGGAAATTACCGGTATAGTCAACTTTATGCACACTTTCCAATGCTCATCAGTGATATCTGTCAAACGGGGCGATGGACGATTACGACGACAACTAATTATATTCACTCGTACTACTAATACGACATTTGCCAATGCCTGCAGATCACGACCTGCGTATGGAGCGCCTGGGGCCTACGATAGAACCTCCCTATTCTGTAGGCGAAAGTAGCCACCTCTACAAAATCTAATTCGGAAGTGCACAATTGAACACATGAATGCAGCGAGATATGCGCAAGTGTTAACGAGACAGAAATGATTGAATACCCGGCAGTATAACCTGCCTTTAGGCGTCTAGTACGACGTCAATCACGCGGACGAAACATAGGTCATTGCAAAACTCACCAACCACTCCCATTGGCAACGGACAGTTTTCTGGTATCGGAGGCAGCGACCGTGCGTAGACGGTTTTATTCAAGTACGTGTCCATTGAAGTGTATTCATCGGTTCCTATATATGCCGTTGGCTCCGCAACGAGGGCCACACGCACTGAAAATATGCATGAGTTTCGCGACACCATTTCACTATATTATAGCCTTGATTTTTCTGGCTCATTTGTTCAATTCGTTGGGAGCGAAAAGGGGAGTGCGGCTTGATTATAACCGAACATAAACAATGGACAATTGAACATGGAACACATCGAGCAGCGCTCAGCTCACAGATCCACGATAGCGTCACGACTTCCGCAATTGTGCATTATTTTCGTCAGCCGTGAGAATATCAAACCAACACGTTACCACGTGGTGGTCAAAGTAGTCCGCGTTGCCTCTCAAGAACAAGGAGAAGAATTGCAGTAAATTTCTACTCCTGTACCAGCTCGTGGTTCGCATGTGTGTTTCATTGCAGTTTATCGACGATTGGTACTATCAAAATTGCAATATGTATTTTCGTGACTAACGCCAAACGACTAAAGACTAGATCGATTTTGTTTACATATTTAAAAACTCGAAATCTTGTCAAAATTCTTTGTGAAGTTGAAAAAAAAAATTGCAACCTACATTTCGTTTGTATCGTAGATGTTTTCACTGTCGGTGAACTTATCTTTTGACAATTTACATATTGTAGACGGCCCATTGTTTGCTCATTGTGAATCATAAACGGTCAAATGAAACAAATACGTTGACATAGCGTTATGATCAACGTACCGCAATATCCTAACTGAAGCAAGATTGCGTGGACATTAGTTCTTATATCAAGAAGCGCATGATGAAAAATTGTGATGTAGTGTAGACCACATTGTCAGAATGAAGCAACACGCTGTGTCACCAGCAGTGTACGCACAACTTCAGTGTTGTCAGCTTACTACTGCTGTTGTTGAACGTTCTTACTCCATTCCTGGCAAGCTATTAGTATGGGCAGACACTTTCTACCCGAGAATGTAGGAAAGTATCTGTCGTAGTGCTACAACAAATTTCAATTATTTCTACCATAATACGTGATGTAACTACTGGAATTCTTCGTAGGGCCAGATTTCGTTAAAATGAAGTTTTTTCGTGTAAAATTTTTTCAATTTTATCTCAAAAAAGTTTTTTCAGGCCAAAAGTACAGACAGTTCCAACCAGAAACGAAGATAAGTAGTACAATTCTAACATTATGTGCGAAAACACCTAATCTGCATCGTGAGGTCAAACTTTTGTCAAAATTAAGTTTTTAAGGTAAAACAATGTCAAATTTTATATTTTTTATGTCAAAATCTTCCATTTTAGGTAAAAAAAAACGCCCTAGTCATCGTATTGTTCGATCGATAGAATGATACCAATTGTTTAATTACCATGGGCTTATAAGTATTGAAGGTATACAATTGGAATTCCAGAAGGCGTATCATCCCGAATCATATGCACGAGTTGAGAGTGTGTCTTGACCTCTGGCGGAAACCCTGAGACATGGTCACGGAACCCCTAGTGGTCCATGGAACACCTGTTCAGAGCCACTGAACTATATATTTAGTTACCGTGATACAGGGATTATTTCGTGCAGTTTTGATGAGAACTTCACTCACAAAAGTGATGCGAACTAATGATAAACTCTTCCACTTTTGAAAATCCGTATTGTAAAAAGTCAGTAGTTCTGTCTACAAATCATTTAAAGTAGACGTACTCTAAAAACATAACAATTTGACTAAAAGCGGAGTAAGTCGGCAAAACCGACTCGAGTACTCCGAAAAAGTAGCACATCGTTACTGATCCCCTATGTCAATGACGGTGCCCGGTCAATACCGAGAAAAAAACCATTACCGAGAATGCCATTACCGAGAATGGACACCACCGAGAATGGACATTATCGAGAATGGACACCACAGAGAATGGACATCACCGAGAATGGACACCACCGAGAATATTGAAAAAAAGGGGCCAAATGGCGAAATATAGGGGCCATTTAGGGGCCAACTGCATCTAAACAGGGCCAATCCGGCAACCCTGAGTATGACCACCATTGGACAATGACCATGTGCATTACAAGTTACAACTATGTACCACGGAAAGTGATATGCAATTATTAGCACTTTATGGGGTAGTACCTTTACTTGGGCATATGCTGACAAGGGTAAAATCAATTCCGGCTTGCTCCGAGTTGTACGCTATGAATTTCGAGGGGGGTATAGATAACTCCGAGAAGAGAAACATGATTGAAATTTGATATTCCTTACGATTATCTTATGTAAACATGATTGAATCTTTGGCAACTCACTGCTCAGCACCGCTCCCATGAAAAGCTTTCGGAGTGAATATATGCCGTTGATGATGTCCCATACAAATTTGTAATTTGTCACGAGATGTTGCACCGTACTCGGGGAAGGCTTCAACAGTTTGTATATCTTTGTCGAAAATATTGCTGTAATGAAGGCCTTTTTTGTTTATAATGTTCCGCACAAAGCCTCGGTGCGAAATCTTTGTCGGGTTGGGCATCATTTGCCAAATATTATATCAGAAACATTGGTGGAACAGTCTATCACTATCTTCCGTTCACAAACGCTGCTAAGATTGTCCGCTTGTCCTCGCAATTTCCGATCACTCCAAGCACATTCCAATCAAACGACTCTGAGATTATTATATGGGTGATGCTTCCAGCGGTTGATCTGAGTCACCTAATTGTGACGTGACGTAATCATGACGAATAAACAGGCACGCGAAAGGCATGGCTAGTGACTAACCGCAGACTGCAAACAGCGAGCGGCGCAAATTCGGTTGTGAAATTATCTAACACCAACACACCAGTGTACTAATGACTAGAGGTCGACCGATTATCGACCTGGCCGATTATCGAGCCCGATATTTGGAACTTTGCCTTCAGAGGCCGATATCGTGGCCGATATTTCATATATATATAAAAATTCAAAAATATTGGAAATTCAATGCTCCGTGTTCTCAATCTCAAAAAATCGACGACGCGAAGGACAATACGTGACATATTTACCCTTGCAGGACGAGTTTAACTGGGTGATCATGCACAGAAACTATGCTTCCTGCATCACAATCTACCTCTACTGGACTGATCTGCAATTTAGGTTATCCCAACTTTCAATGAATGTGCCCAATTCGGCAATAATTCTTTTTAATTTCAGTTTTCTCGTTTGTGGCTCAGCTTTCTGTGGCATGTACATTGTACAAGTGCAATCTTGCCTAATATATAATATTTTTGGCGGAATGGTTCTCTGCTCCTTCCATATTAATATCGGCCTATGATATCGGTTATCGGCCTTGTGAGTGTGTCGATCATCGGTATCGGTATCGGCCTGCAAAAATCAATATCGATCGACCTCTACTAATGACATAGTAGCGGTATCATACGCCACGCGGCCTTCAAAAGCTACTTATCACTATTACGTCACAGGAACCAAACTTCTGTATTTAGAGCTTTTAGAAGTGGACCGTGGAATATTTTATTAACGAAATTGCAGTGCAGATAAATGGGTCGACGATAGGTGCATTTACCAGAATTCCAAAGCAGCGCATGCATCAGCACTTTCTGGTACCACATTTTGCTTTTACGCCCATTCCAATGGGTGAAAACGAAACAATACTATACACCAATTCTTGTGGAGACATATAACCCGGGGGCGGAGTGCGTTCTGCTTTCGTGCACCACCTCATGAAAGCGCAAAACGGTGGTCAACATATAAATAGATCCCACTACACCCCTGGAATATATCTCAAAGGAAATTGTGCGTTCGACTCGTTCTCACTCATTCGAATTGGTGTAAAAGCAAAAATCAGAAAGTATCGCTTATGCGATTATTATGTCGTGGGAATCGGTGAAATACACTATATTTCTGTACAGTGTGCGTCACGACTAGAAATGTCGAGAACCCTGCTTTAAATTATCATTTAGGTTCGAATGAAATGATTAAATCAATTCATCCACACCCAAAGAATTCAATAGAGCTGAGTAATTCGGTAAATTCGGTATATTTAGGGGAAATGGATAACAAAAAGCATCTAAATATATCGATATTCATGGAAATTCATACCGTATTCGCAATTTTCTCCATAATAGCCCGTTCGCGTACAATCACAAACGTATGAATCAAAACCCTTGGTGGAACAAATACCGCGGTTCTGGCACGGGAACGAGCAGCAAGGATTATCTGAAATTGGCAAAAGCGTGCTTATAACCAGAAATATATCAAATTGTCGTTTCGAAGCCATGTTACGCTAGCTGTAGTAGAATTGACGTAAGCGATAATTGCACATCGCGATATGGAACACTGTCTCAATGTCCACGGACATTCAAGTGGTAATTAGAACGCACAAATGTATGTAGGCTATACTCACAATTTTCGCCGCTAGCTGCTATGACCGAAATTGTTATTGTGGCGACCAAAGTTGACCAACGAGCTAAAAAACATGGTTGCGTAGCATTAGTAGAACCTTTTCCCAGACAATAGGACGGCTGAAGTGACATCAAAGCAACTTAGCGAACTTTTTCGCCTTTTTACAATTGCCGGGAAAATGTCTTTAATTGCGATTTGTATATGACATGAATTATGATTAGCCGAAGTAATTGCATTAGTTAACATCTCTAATTCCGATGATTAATGGTTGCCATTTCCGCTATTTGGTGGTGTCGAATTTAATGAATGCTTTACTCGTGCCCTTTCAACAGTGTAACCAAGTTATTGGTGGTAATACGACTACAGATCTGTTTTGCCAAGATTTGGGGGCTCAAAAACAATACCTCACAGTTCAGTGCAAAATTTACAGGTAACGTATATGCTGGACTTACTGGTGTGAGAGTAATGAAATCTTCAAATGAACAAGGTTGATAAAAACCCATCCTGTCTATAATAAGCAGTCTGGCGACTGTTATTATCGTTATAAGTACAACTCATATTAGCGCACTTTATACCAGGATAGTGTATATTTAACTGCAATGAGCATTTTACACCAGGCCAATGTTCCGTTAGTGTGATTGCTGATCTTCGGACTTCTAGTACCACCCACTCTTATACTAGGCTTCTGTGAGACACCATTACGCGAATCAGATGGCAAAGAGGCCTAGTTAAACCAGCAACACTTAGTTATAGCGATCGTGGAGTCGGCCTCAATCGGACTACGACCCGCAACCCACTGAACCAAATTTCTACCACACCAAATTTGGAATCGCGTGAAGCAAAATACCTCAGGATCGTTATAAATGCGATTATTTGTCCCTATACCCCCAAGTATGATGCAACAACGGGTATTTTGTTGATGGTCATTGGTGAGTTTTAGGTTTGGTATGGGGGTGGTTACTCGTATTATTCCAGGAATATGAATAATACCAATTTCTACCACTGTTGGCATACCGTTATGATTATAGGGGATCAAATGCTTTGGGGAAATAACCATGGTTCGCTGTCAAATGACCAAATTTAAGAAGTTCAACTTTGAAGGTTGCTCAACCAGCAACTATGCTGAATGAGCTTGCTGCTGGGTCGCGTAGATCCAAGGTGGTTTTAGGTATGTTTCATCATCCTGCCGCCGAATGACACGCCCAGTTAATATTTCAATGGGTCATTCATTCTGTTTACCGTGAATCTAATTTTTTTCATCTCTAAATCGGGTTTTCCAATAAAGCTAACCAAAGTACCTATTCAGGCTTAACGACTCGTGAAAGCCATTAAGCCTATGTGTCATAATATGATTCTCAAGACTGACATATTCTCCGCAAATAATTCATATCTTGTTAGCCACTAACGATCTACTACAACACAGTCCATGCGCGTGCTGTATTTTCTGGCATGGAGCCATGCTTGATTGTGCGCAAAAGCGTGACGAGTATATACGAAATCATCCAACTACCTACAGCGTTAATATCGGTAATACTAGGGTTTAAAAAAATGAGAGGCACGGTTCGCGCACAACGAAACCAGGCTGTAATTGTACTGATATGCAGTCAGTAACCGACAGGAAGGTAGCGTATATGAAACCACGTTATTCGGTGGGCTTCAATTCAACAGGCCTTCAATTCGACAGGCCTTCATATGACATATTGCAAATTTTCATTGTTGTTTAGTATCGATATCCATGATCCTGATCATTTTACACCAGCCCGATATTCCTGTTGATTCTTTCTGTTGCTAACTTATAGCAAGCCCGCACTTGCTCCCTATATGATTGCAGGAGACCGCTGGTGCGAATCGGATGGCGAATTAGTACATACCATGATCTCATTACGGGGTAAGATTGGCAAACGGCGCATCAGCGGTATCCGGTATCTACAATCTTACAATCTTACAATTTCCTGCAATCTAATTTACTGCGGGGTGGTCAACTTAAAATACCCTACACTCTATACGTTCTATTCAAATCCGCTGTGATGTAGTGCCGACCACATCAGTTGGCAATAACTCCTATATGCTATTAGTCAGACTTACTTTCTCTCAAATTCATGTCACGACCCGGCCGACTCTGCATATACGTAGAATATAACGCGGCTCTGACCAGCAGATTTACTTATACCGNCCGATGAGCGACGAAAAAATGCGGCAATGGCAATTAGACCAAATCTTATGACCNTTGAGTGAAATGTCAGACAACACACGTGNAAAACACTCTCCGGTTAAGACCACGCTGTTGTGGATCANCGGGTAACACACCTAGCGATTATTATANAAATTCAGGATCGTGACANGATTGTTGTCGACTTGAGATNNATTGTAAACCGTTTCCCTCGACATCCNTCATNCCTNCCCGAAGCAAGCACGGAATAGTTATTTTTGTGGAGCCAGTACATCAAAACAAGTGCATCTGTGACTATATTCCCGGCGTTGAAGGCATTGAGATGAGGCGCCATTTCGTATATTGATGCAATCTAATATGCCCAGTTAGATTAAGTTTGATATAATTACAATGGGAGAGGTCGTCTGATTCATCTTAAACATTCTGATTTTCAAAACAAGTCGATAGTATAGATATAGAATCTTTCATTCATCACCACCCTTTGTTGATAGGATGCCGGCAATTTTTCTGTATAATTGCCTGTGATATCACGGCCTGTTTTTCCGAAATTATGTGCGTTTATTATCTTCCTGTCAACTGCAGGCGAATAAATTTTAACATATAGATCAGAGTTTCTCAGCCTTTTTGACCTCGCTGAACGGTAAAACTTCAAAAATCAAAATTAACCGTAAATTTAATGGTGACAAAGGTATGCAATTCAAAGGTCATATTGGAAACTTATTTTAATGCTGCCGTTTTGATATTATATATTTATACATGGTTTCATTATAGTTTCTCCAAGGCGAATCTCGCGCATGTTCATTGACGTGACTGTGATTGTTATCCGCCGTTTGAAAGAAATGCGACTTTGATGTTAGCTATAGTCCAGTGGTTCTCAACCTTTTTGACCTCGCGGATGGTAAAACTTCAAAACCAATGTTGCGGAACGGTGAACCTTCAAAAGAACATTAACCCTAAACTTTATTACAATCCATATATGCAATTCAAATGTAACATTGGAAACTTCATTTAATTCTGCCTTTTAAAAATTAGATGGTTCCATTGAAATTTCTGCAAGGCATAGCTCGCGAAATCATTTTAATAACCACTAACTAAATTGCGATTGTTTATTCTGTCATTTGAAAGAAATGCGACTTAGATGTTTACTATAGTCTGTATTATTGCATTGCCAAGTGTTACTAAATTACACTGTCGGAATTTAACGATTTTTTTTAAAGTATCTGTAGCTTTCACGTATAACTTGTCCAAAACGAGTATAGTAAACTACATTTAAACAATTTCGTTCAACACTTGCACCATTGCATCGCGCGCCTTAAGTACAGTATACACCACACCATGAGGTCTCTATTAAAACAACATACAGAAAATGCGTTCCAAACTTCTAAATCTATTTAAAACTTGATATTTTAATAATATAATTAATGGAAAAGCGTTCAAACTTTCTGCACTTTGGAATTGAGATGTACAATTCTGATATATTTGGCGTGCCGGCAGAAAACTTGCCGAGGACCAGATGTTGAGAACCACCGCTACAGTTCGTATTATTATTAGACTGCCAAGTTTCGCTTAATTGCACTGTCGGAATTTAACGAAGTTTGTTTAAAAGTCTCCGTATAGCTTTCACGTATATAACTTGTCTGAAAACGAGTTACGTCTAAATAGTTTCATACAATGTGAAGTAGAACATGAAATCTACAGCATGCGACATCATGCAGAATATACGTTCCAAACTTCTAAATCAATATAATATTTGATGTTTTGTTGACGATTGTAACGCCATAACGACAAACGAGTCGTGAATATGCCGTGCATAAAGGGGCACTGCGCTCTAAATATGATATGATCCCAAATTAAAGTTGAAATTGTGAAGACATCTTTGGCAACAGACATTTTCCTCAGAAAGTCACCGTATTCGAAATTATTGCTGAAAGATTTTCATGCGTTGTACCACTCCACTCGATATTGTCTGTGGTATCGACGTCTGCTGTTTTCACGCGTCATCGGTTCTTAACCCATGACAGAATTTCTGGTAGGCATTTCTTCACTGTTGGACTCTTTCGACGCGACCTCCATCTTAGTCCAATTTTAGTACTCCTGTAAATCGTCTCTCATCACTCAATTCCAATCGTTACAATTAATATTCAATTCGGATTCAATTACTCGAATCACTGTGCTCAGCCCTATTCACGGCTCAAGAGAACCAATGATATAGATTGAGAGTTGCTACAGTTATACTTGAAACGCGGGATATTAGTAACCGCAAATCGGTCTATCCGGCTCTGACTTTAGTTAGGAGGACTCCTATTGCTGGTTGCCCTTGCACTGTTCTGATTTTTGTAAACGAACTTGTGCCGTATTCATTGTTTTTAGCTGGTGCATAAATATGTAACACAAGACAAAGCACTGATGCCCACCTATATTGAGTTGATTTCTAATATAGATATGTTTTCCTATAGTACTGGATCTTGGGGTACTGTCGCAATATGCAGCGCATGTCGTGATCATTAAAGACCGACGATTTTACATGCCCCTCTGTAAATTCTTTCGCGTATGGTAGGCCCACACTACATATGACCTGTGTCGGTATAAATCAGGAGCCGCGAAATTGAAATTTAATTTCGAACGTAAATTGTGTGAGTAAATAGAACTTTACAATCAGTATCTTCCGCATTGACCGGGTCACGAAGTCACGACTGTAGCGAATCGATTGTCCATAACAACGCGGCAGTGGAACGTACACTGAATAGGCCAAACAAACTGTTAAATTTTGATTGTCAATGCATATCTATTCCATAATAAATCCTTGAACATTCGCTATCGTCAGAGATAATCAAGATTACACTTCAGATTTTATAGTTACAAAATCTCAACTACTTCAGTGTACGTTGATTACGTAGTTACGTAGTAGTAACGGAAATGTCTTGATCAACAGTGATAGTAGAAAATAGTAGTAATAATAGCCGACGCATACATTGCAACTTACTACCTCAGACCGTAACCGAGTAGCATATTGAGGTATGTTGTCTGTGTTTGACACAGTGTGTTAGCGCTACATAATAAAGTGATGTAGTTTTGACATTGTGTTTTGAAACGATGAAATTTTAATAATAAACTGAACTGAACTTTTTACGCTATGCTTGTATCTCAATATTTTTGCAGCAGAACATCTTTCGACCTTTCAAATTCTGGAAACTATTTCATCGGTTCGGTCGATTTTATAAATGAAAATATTACGGTTACACTGCTAGATGTGACTCTTCTATTATGATATCGTTGACAGTTTTAGAATTTCACTTCCTGATGCGAATGGTAAACATTTTATACATTTAACAGAGACAAATATATTTCGGATTACCGAACGTTGCCACTGCTATTTTAGACCTACCACATAAACAATCCCGCTGGTCTACGTTTTAGACATAGGATGAATTACGTGTATTAGAGAGACGCAATTTAGGCGTTCTTGCTCTTCTCGATGAACATTTTGAATATTTGTCTTTATTTTCTTCTTGGCAGTCCTACTTTTACCATCCTGCCAATCATACTGCGCCAGGGGATAATACGATAGTCGAGCGCAATGCAAAATGAACGCAAAACCGAGCCATGCGTTTGCAGGCCGGATTGCCCCTTCGAACCAGACTATCCAGTAACCAAATATATAAAGAACATATGTAATTGTTGGATGCGGGGTGTGATCAGACCAGTTGACCCTACCCAGAGTCATATCGATCACACCCTGTCCTACATCGTTAAGTTCTTGTTTTTATTTCATGCGTTGATGTTATTTTCATTGCAGTTGGATGAATAAATAAATATTACTCTCTTTCTCTCTCGTCATTGAAAATGGAAAAACAACGCAGTAGATCAGCATTAGAGCAGAGCATGATATTTTTATCTTCGTCGACATCCGCATGGTGGTGAAGTCAGCTGTTATATTTTTCAACTCCCGGATTTTGAACGGGAGATGAGTCAAGTGTAAAGTGTACATTGTACAAACTGTACGTGTACAGTGTACAACAGTGTTGCCAATTGGCGCATCTGAGAGCCAAATTTCGGAAATTTGGCACTTTTAGAGGTCGGTTGGCAACGAAAAATTACGTTTGGCGCGTTGGCTCCAATTTGGCGCATTTTACGAAAGTCGAATCGCTCTTCTTTAGTTCTCGTTCTAACCTTGGATATTAGGATTTGCAGGCCTATGTCATCATTTGAACGACTTATTGCCATCACACACAGTGCTTCTCTCGTGCCCCATGTGCTAGATCAGGGGCCATCAACGCGGGCCTAAGGTAGCCCGCAAGGACCAGATGAGAGTCGCCCGCGGGCCTGTTCTAAAAAATGGAGTAGGCCTAACAGCTCTTACAAGTGAGCTTTTATGTAATGAGATTGATTTATTTAGCTGTAATTGTGTAAATCACACTAACATGCAACTTAGTTACTCCCGCCATTTACCTGCTTCAATATTTTACTGTTTTTTTGGTGTAACTCGTTTTGTGTTCACAATGGAGAAAACTTTCTTCTCAAGACAGATAGAAACATGATGTTTAGGCAGCTTTTGAGCTATATATCATGACTTTACGACCAGTGGTTTTCGAGTTGTGCAATTTTACCCCCTTGTGCGCAGAAATTGGGGGGTTGCCGGCTGGAAAATAGGGGCAATTCCCTAAAGTCAATTTTTATTGAAGTTTCAGGTCATTTGTCGGGATTTAAGAACCCACTTTTTTCAATAAAAAGAAGTTATTTTTCACTCCACTCTAATTAAAAGCACACAGGCTGTTAGGCTATTGACAACGTGTCATTTTCGTGTTTTAGGTGTGTTTTAAATCGAAAATAGTTGGCTCTTTGAAGGGCCATTTGGCACATTTTGGAGAGCAAATTGGCTCTTTTGAACCAGCAGCAGTTGGCAACCCTGGTGTACAACTGTACATGTACACATCATACCGATAAACTCATCTTCCCATATCACGTATTTCTTCGTACAATCTATAGAAACCCAGAACACAACACGAAAATGCTCTTCTTCGACAAATATTCAATACATCCATCTCGGAAAGCTGTTAAATCCATAGGAGCACTAGCACACCTTTCACTGAGCTCACGGCAGCAACGCCAGCCACGGAAAGTTCGTTTGATCCAACTTTCTGTACGGCAGCTGCTACGCACGAATCGTGCATGTGTGGTGAACATTTCCACGGCAAACCGGTCTGTTCACCACAGGTACGATGGAAAACCGCACGGCAAAAATCGTGCATGAGTGAATGGGCATTAATTGTGCATTGTGTAGTATACGCCCCTTAGCTTTTGACATGCTAAAAGATAGTGCTGAAAATGACAAGGTATGGCAAAAATGAAGCACAGACCCTTACATTGACATGAAATGCATAAGAAATAAGAACATCTGTCAAATCCAGTGATGACATTCTGTGCCCTGTCGAAGTATTTCATTTTGAACTCTGCATCGTAACGGCTTTGCAAATTGCAGCGGTACTAACTTGCGGCAGCCTCGCAGAAAGTTATTGTCAGCAAGGTCTCATAACGAGTGGTCGCCGGCTAATCAAATATAAGTCACAGGTTGCGTGCCTGTGCTATCACAATGTCCTTTTATACAAGACGCTTACTGCCTGATGGTCCTATGAAAGCTAGAGTGATAAAATAAGCTTTTTAGCGCTGCGTGGTTTAGTTTCTCAACACAGGGCGAATAAAGAAGGAACTATAAAATGCCGAACTTCTAAGTTTTTTAATATGTACCACGAACTCTTCTTAAATTAGATCATATGATAACCATGATCAAAAGGAAGGGTATTCTTGAGAGATTGGCTGCCGGCCCTGTGGTCGGGGATGGCAGCATGATGTTTACTTTGGAAAAGCGGGGATATGTTTCCTATGAGAAATGGATTCCATATGCAGTTTTGAAATTCCCCGACGCTGTTTTACAATTGCATCGGGAGTTTGTTCGGGCAGGAGCCGATGTTATTCAAACTGCCTCATTCTATTCTACCGATGATCGATTGAATCTGCCGGGTAAAGACTGCAATTTCACTGTGAGTATGACCCCCAGCTCACTCAAATCAATTTGTGCGGAAACAAGGTTCTTGTATTACACATGTTTTCATTGTGTTTCCCTACTCACCTGCAGTTTAAAATAACGTATGAAATCGCAATATTTTTGTTCAAAAGATATTACCTGTATTAGAGTAACAATCGCCTTTGTACTTGGATTCAAGAAGTAGCCTATAAAGCAGTGGTCGGGAACCTTTTTTGTCCGAAGAGCCATATTGGCCATATTTTTTCCATTTGACCTCCCAAAGAGCCATACACGTCAATCAGCTGTTACGTCACAATTGAAAAGTCCTGACGTCATGGTAGCACCAATTCGAACTCGACTATACGGGATTCGTCGTGTGCGCCACATTTTCTCTGTAAAAACTTGAACTAATCATGCTGGTTGGCATACTTGAGCATGCCAAACTTGAGTTACGAGAACGTAGGTTCCCCGTGATGACCCTTTTAACTGTGAGAACCCATTTTATCACATGCGTAGGCGGAGCCAAACATGGTCACTACAGCAATGGCCTACCCACTATAAGCTGTTAGCGAAAATTTTGAAACCTTCAATTATTATTGGTATTTTCTATTGATGTTCATGGATGACTAGATTTTGAACATTTTTCCACCAAATTCACACAATTTGCATTTTATTGTTCGAAAATAAAGCGCGAAACGAGAAGTAAGGCACAGACTGGTTAAGCCTCACCATTAATAACGCAATTCATCGTAAATAGCTTAGAATTGATTATAACTGATATTAATCCAATGTAACTGTCGCACTGATTCCGAAAATCTAAATACTGATCGACTTCTCAATTCTCAAAGTATTCGGTGGTAACATATAACGTTGCGCTACACGCCTGCACGCCTATTTTATCGCTGGTAGAGCTACTTGCCAATCAAGAACGTTGATAGCTATGGCGTTGTTTGTAATTATTCGAGTTTGTAATTGTGAATGTCACGTTCACGGCAGCTCATTTCGCGCCGTAGATCAGGAAGACAATGTGTATTTGAAAACTGCGTTGTCATATTGGTGTCACCATGTCTGTTATTCTCTTTAATCAATCAACGTATCGCGCAATCCAAGATTTCGAGTCGGGTAGGCCACATCGAATTCGCGATTGATGTTGGTCTTCGGCGCGGCAGTAACTTAAATTTTGAGGATTTTCAAAAGAGTTCGAGCCCCTAAACCTGAAGACGGCATTGCCTTTACCTCTCAAAGACATGTTTATACTACCATGGCAATAATTATTCTGGTCGTGATGAAAATTTACTAACAAGACGCTACAATATTGATCAATTCAGTAAAAAATAAATATTTGGCAAAGAGCCATATCTTATACCCAAAAGAGCCATAGGTTCCCGACCACTGCTATATAGTGTAGGAGATTCCTGTTATCATCCAACCATGAAATGTGTATATCTCGTAACCGAGAGACATCCTGTTCTAGAGTAATTTGCCTCTAGTATGAAACTTAGCTATACTTCTACTCCCAGGACATTATACCATGTATTGCTGCAATAGCAATATTTGTTTGACATATCCCGCATTATATTCCATAATACAGGGTAGTTTTAGCTGACTCAAATGAAATTGTTCTAATTTTGTGTTCAATATTACCACTGGCATGAGGAAGGTGTGTTGTGAACATTTTGTTCTAAATTCAACCCTAAATGTGGGTAGCGTACATTATTTAGTCTGTGGCTAGCCTCAATGTTCAACATTGTTCATGATGTCTCGTTAATGCTGAATTCTAGATTGTGAGCATTTGGGAAACTCATCCAGCAATGTTAATTGTTAATTATATATTGTTACAATGACTAATAATGCTACTGTAGCTAATATATAGTGAATAATACGCGGTCGTTCAGTTGCCCTCAAGTATATTCTTATTTTCCCTCCAACGACCTTTTCCAGGTAATCACAAGTTACATCGCAAAATGTGTATTTTGCGTTCCGTATCAGCGTGGACGGGACCTAATTCATAAGATGCGTTCTAATCAAACTTCGGTAACCTACCAGCCATCCTAATATATATAAATACGCACATCTCACAGTGCAAGGAGATCAATGATGCCGCTTGCAAGCTAGCGAGGAAAGCAGCCGACGAAAACAATTGCTTGGTTTGTGGCGGAATCTCACCCACGCCGTCATTCGAACTAGGCAAGGATGAAAAGGTAGTGGCGGGAGAATACGCGAAACAGCTACGGTGTTACGAAGAAAATGACGTGGATTTCGTAATGTGCGAAGTGAGTTGCCGTGACGCCATTTCTGCGTACATAAATTAAAATACTTTTACATGCATATAACATAGGGTTACCATATACGTCCTCTTTTAAGAGGATTTGTCCTCTTTTTTGACAGTTTTGAAAGCGTCCTCGGAGGACGCCCAAATGTCCTCTTATTTGAGAATTTATCCTGTTTTTTGGAAATTTCGGCTAACTGTATGTTAAAATTCGACTGAACTGTAGGAAATTAGTACTCAAGTAACGTTACGGCGAGTATTTCGGGAGTTGAGCCAGAAAGTTGGCCTTTTTTCTTAGTCAATCAACAACAAATTCGGAATAAATTGACCAATTCCGCCGGATTTTACTCCAGTATTGTAAGACTGAAAATTTTGAAAAAATGTCCTCTTTTCAGATTTCCCAAGTATGGTAACCCTATACAACATACTCGCATATTGTGTTTTTCTATTTGTACGCCAGCAGTCCCTTGCTCAAAATCCTCTATTAGAAACAGCGATTTCTATGAAACCTCAAAACTACCTCAACTGGAAGTAGAAAATGAAAATTATGACAAGTACTCAAGTAAATAGTTTCATGCTTTTTGCAGTTCATCAGAGGTGGCTGATTTCAAAATTGCAAAATGTATCTTCCTGACTAGCGCAAAACGAATATTCGCAGACTAAGGACTAATAGGTGCAATCTTCATATATATACAGTTAACGTGGTGCAGAAGCTACTTCGCGCGGTTATTATGACAAATTCTCTCACAAAAATGATGCAATCTTATGCTTAGTAAAACCTCGTTCTATTTTGTCACGATCCAAATTGTAAGAAAGTAACTTTCAAGTAAAAGTAGTCTAAAACATGACCAATTGTGTAAGTGGTACATAATTACTCCGAAAAAGTAGAAATACTTCGTTCCTGGCAATCTCTGTACTCTCGAGTGCTGTTGGTAGCTATCCTAACCAACGACAGTGACTGATGTGCATTGGAAGATTTTGAAAGTTGTCGCGGGCTTTTTGCTCACGCGCCAGTCCCTATTTCGTCCGGCCCAACCTTTCTACAACAATATCAGATACATAGTTATTTATTCTACCCAAGAGCGAGTCTCATCTCGATTTCTATCCAAGTTATTCGATAATATACGGGAAGTGGAGATATGCGCCAAAGAAATGAAGAAATTAAATAAGCCGGTGTCAGTATCGATGACTCTGGGGCTGATGGGAGACGCCGAGGGTGTTGCAGTCGAAGAGTGCGCTGTTAGAATGGCCAAAACTGGAGCAGATATCATCGGTAAGTTTGTTGCGCGCTACATCTCCTGATACTTAGTCGCGTTGCAAATCGTCAGCATGAACCAGGCACCTTTTCAGGCATTAACTGCACTTTCGATCCAAATACTTCCCTGAAGGTAATGTCAAGGATAAAGTCAGCTATAGCGGATCTCGACCCAAAGCCGTACTTACTTTGCCAACCTGTCGGATTCTTGTGTCCGGAAGTTGAGAATAGCCGACTCGGTTACCTTACGCTTCCCGAGTATCCGTTAGGTAAAATACACGTAGTTCACACAGTTATCATGCCCGCAGCTACTAACTCTAAATCGATTCTACGGAACAGCGCTGGACCCGAGAACGATGACTAGATCGGATGCGCACGATTTCGGACGGCAAGCGTTCGAACTGGGTATCAACTATATTGGTGGATGCTGTGGGTTCGAGCCGTATCATATCAGATCCATTGCGCAAGAAGTAATGTTACAATGCTTCCGTCGGTATCTGCACTCTCTCTGTAACGTCGGCCGGTATTTATAGCTTCAGGAGGAAAGAGGAATCATCCCGCCGGTGAACGATATGGCTCAGCCGTACGGAGGGTCATTTTTTCAACAAAGTATCATTTCGTCGATAGAGGGCGGCGGGAGGTAAGTGCAGTCAAGCTTGGTAACAAAATAGAAAATTTGTGGTAGCCTAATTTGGTATGACCCGGAATTCAGTGAATAATGCGAATTGGAAGTTCTGCTGCAACGTCTAATTAAATTCCTTATAAAACACTTCCATTTTAATCAATGAATTTAGTACAATAACAATTCCATATCTGCGCAACACGACACAAGATCGAAGAATCTTCGTTATCTCAACATCCTGGAAAAAGAATACTACATTCTCGACAAATAAGAGATATGTTACTTGGTACAACAATACCAGAGGTGGTCAAAGTATAGTCAAGAAATCTACTCAAGTAGAAGTAGCGACGACAAAATCTACTCAAGTACGAGTAGAAGTACTTCTTCCATTAGCAACCTAAAACTACTTGAAGTAGAAGTAGAATTGACTGACTTTAAAAGTACTCAAGTAAAACGATCCTAATTCGTTCACATGGATTGCAAAAAGGTGCAAATTGAGCTATGCGACAGGTGACGAGCTTGATTCATATTGATGCATACCAGCAGGTATCCAATTTTCGATAGAATAAGTATTCGTCCACATGATGGGTTGAAAATGATAGTATTGATATGGAAATGCGATGCTAATCCTCTGTTTTCTCGAACAGCACGTTTTAGAAAATAGCATGGTATGGCGCCATTCCCCATATTATAAGGCCCGTAGTTTAGTCGAAGAGCAATACGGAGAAGTTGTATAGGATACGGTGTAAACACTGCGCGATTAGTAAACGTTAATAAAAAATATGGTGGACCGTAAAAATGCCATATTGTGTAGCTTTATTTCCAGAAATTAAAGGCATTACTACACTTGCTTTTATACTTGAACATGTATGTTATCCAGACAAAAGAACTGATAATAATTATAACTCAAAGTATATGATACTGGGAATTGAAAGTGAAATATAAATACTACTTCTAAAAGCAGAACATGTATTTCATGTTTTTAGTCGAGAATGTTTCAAAGGTGGTATGCTAAAACAGCTCCAAAACTAAAAAAAGTCAGAGTCTACTTTTCCAGATTTGGACAGGCCATGGACATGCTAGATTGCGATATGACAAGTAAATGCTAGATTGCGAAACATCAGTTTGAAACGTTATGATGAGCCATATATACTGTGATGAATTATTTGATATGGACGAAGGGCGACAATGTGGTGTGAACGGAACCACGCCAACCCACTACCTAAATTATATTCACCGATACTTTCGTGAAATCATACTGGTCACACCGTATCCAGCACTGCGCGCGAAGCACGAGGAAAATTTTGGGCTTTACTAAACTTTTATGAAAATTAAATGTTGATACTCCGTGAAAACAGCCCCGAAATTCCTCAGGCTATCTTCCTGATTGGAAGATTGAACTACTTCTACTTGACAAACTGAAAATAGCGAAAAGTAAGTAAGTAGATCACAAAATATTACGAGGTAGAAAAAATCAGATCTACTTGAGTAAGTACCAGAAGTAGAGGAAAACTACTTGAGTACTTCGAAAAAGTAGAAGTACTTCGTTACTGACCACCTCGCTATATTCATAAATAGTGAATCAAATCTTGAGGATTCGGTACTACATCAATCTGACGCAAACAGAATACATGTGCTGTGCACTGTGCAGCCTGAGTTGATCTTCATACTCAAGAAATACAGTAGGAAAACTACTCTGGAGCCCAGCGAAACGAGTGTCAGAGGTGGTCATGGTCAGTTACTGACCGCAGTACCTAAGTACTTCTACTTTTTCAAAGATACTCAAGTAGGTTTATACTTCTACTTTTTCAAAGATACTCAAGTAGGTTTATACTTTTTGCAATACTTCCTCAAGCGGTTATGATCTCTTAGTACTTCTGCTTGGCCGTCTTCATCTTTTAGGGAAAACTAGGCCCGTAACACCGAATTTTCGACTATTGCAGTCGATCGTAGACCTACCACGCATTGGAATAATGTTCGATTGCACCTGGCAGGCAGACGAAGGAATATTGGCAAAACGTCAACTTGGGATCTGGAAGGCCATTCAATCCACCGCTCGCAAAGCCCGTCGACCGGAAAATTGACTACACTCGGACGTAGTAAGGGAACTCAACACGCCGGGATTTTACAAATATGAAATGCAATTAATTTGGAAAAATTAAGTTCCACAAACAGATGCACTTAGTCAAATGAAATGCAACAGAAATGTTTTGCAGCTAAGTTTGAAAGATGAGCATATTTAGGTCAGATTATACACAACTCAGTCTCGATATTAAGTATGAGGCGAGGGGTCAATGACTCTTAAATTTTCCACTTCAACATTTTCACGCCATCCGCTTTCACTACGTCTCAATACATATCCATTAAGCCATGCCATTATTAAAAAAGTTCACAACCCTGCCAAATCTCACCCTATCTACGCCAAGAGTGACTTACCTTCAAACAAATTCAAATGCTGAATCTTGGAGATACACCTGATCTGTGAGTTATATTTGCCCCTTGTCGACATATCTTCCGTAACGCGCGCAAAAGCTACAGCTATATAATACTCGTTGCAACCCAGCATTTTTCACGGTGAGATGAATTCTACATTCCGCGGTCAAACGCAGTTAAAACCGTTACCCAGGAATGAAATCGACGCCATAGAAGCGTCAGCAAATCAAAAAGCCATAGGAATGCTGCAAATGTACTTTGCTATTGTTGCAAATTACAGCCAGCTGTTGATCTCAAAGTAATAGATTACTCACAGGACTAGTGTCATAACGTAGAAGTGCTCAGATTTTTCTAGGGGGGATAAGATTTCTACTTGACTGCGGAAAAGATAGGACACTATACCGACCACAGCTTTGACAAGAGAATTCTTCTTTCAACACCTACCAGAATACGATAATACGTACTCTACATAGCGCTTCTAGCACCCAACATTACGTCGTATTGATAGCAACAATACCGCGCAGATTTAGCAGAATTAAAACGCCGACAGTACGCGCTCCAAATATTTGAACTCATTTTGCATATAATATGGCAAGAATACAAGAATTACAACTGTGTGCGACACCCTGTCGATCGAATACATAACACGTGGTGGTCGCAACATGCAGCAGTCCACAGGCCATGAGCATCGTCTTACACCATGCTTATCTTCCTTCACGAGATCGTGCTTTGGCAGAAAGTTTGAAGCAACTCACTGTCGTTGAAGCGAGTTCTTAACCTTTTCTTTGATTGCTTGAAACGCGTCATCCGCTAGCCGCGCTTCCGTCAAAGTACGCCTTGCGATTTCGGCGGTCAACGCTTCAAACGCAACTCGCGTTTTCACTGGAAAATGCCCGCCCACCTCTACGCACGCCACGTCGAAGGTGTCCGCGGGCAGAAGGCCCTTGCTGGACTTGCGAGGAAAGATCAGAGCCCTGGTTATCCATTTTTCGCGATTCGAGCCGTCCTGATTCGACGGCCTGCCGCGCGCGATGACGATATTGTACGGAATGTTCATGGCGTGAAGAATATCGGTTATCACAGTGATGGATGTAGCTACCTGTAATAGCGGGGTATGTTAAATGCGCTAACGTTCGCCTATCCTTAGCAATTGCCATTTTATCAGAATGATTACAATTTACCAAAGGTATGGTCGGTAACAAGGTACTCTTCCTTTTCTGGAGTGCCCGAGAAGGTGTAGAGTTGCAGGTTTTGTGTCTAGACTAGGAATGTTTTGAAGCAAAAGAACTTCCAATTTACACTTTGGATCAAATGTAGAATAGAAAGTTTTTAACCAAGTTACAACACTTTTATGAGTCGAGATGTCAAAATTACCGGCTGAAATAGCCTTCAGGGGTGGGCGGACCGCTTCATGCGCCTGCAGTATATC
>ATSW01010936.1:0-23040 GCA_000444245.1 Botryllus schlosseri
AACCCGTGGCCCGCGGGCCACATGTGGCCCGCGAGAAGGTTTTGAGTGGCCCGCGAGGTAATTTCCGAAATTTCTAATATTATCAAAAATGGATTGCACAGATTTTGAGCTTGCAAGGCCAACCAAAAACTTGAGATGTGATGACTAGAATATCAGTTCCGACGCATTGACAGATCCATCAGCCATTCACATATTGGTATATCTTCGTGCACTACAATATAGCAGAATAATTTGCGATAGATTTATCAGAGGTAAAAATTTTTACAAGCTTAGCGCAATATGTTGTCACTCGATTTCTTGTTTTTAATATTGTTGCCCTTTTGTGGAAATGGAAGAACACCGAATGTATCAGATTGAGTCTAACTATATTCGCGACCTTGCGTTTGCGCTCGCAGTAAGACCGTCGACCATGTAACCTAGGCACGAAATGATTGACGCATGTTGGTCACAGCTTTCGATATCGATATGTCCATGCGCCGAATAGCCCAGTCCTTGCAAACTTAGCCCAGTCCTTGCAAACTTAACCCAGCGATATACAGCAGGCCCGCAATACAGTCAAGTGACAATATTATTGACCTATGAGCTTCAAAAAATTTTCGCGCTTCGCGCGGTTAGTGGCCCGCGCAAAAGTTCGTCAATCAAATGTGGCCCTTTGGCCAAAAAGGTTGGCCAGCCCTGATTTAGGCGGAATGACATTTGTCGGTTTTTTAATTCCTCTAGTTCACGATGACCGTCTATGAACCGTACATTCAAATTGTATCGGAAACCACACTCTTTCATCATTGCTCATTTTAATAGTCTGGCTATTTATCGTGAATTTGTCGAAACGACGCAATAGCTTGGTAATGTGCTGTATCGAAAAATTGCATGATTGCATGATCTCATTTTCTCATCGAAAGGTTCCGCGGAAAACAGGTTAATGACATATCGAACTTTTATCAGACAGTTCACTAAATAACTCAATGATCTCAATGGTCACAAATGCGCATGATATACATAAGTACTGTTCATTAGACCAAACCTAAGGGGGCAATTTGAAATTTTATTAGCACCAAATACCAGAATATTTTGATTACAAGTCGCATGTACCGTATCATTATTTCCGTGCTCGTACTTGGAGATTTATTGGCTTAAGCATTAGCAACCAGCAACCAAACATGAATAATTGAACATACGAAGATTCGATACGGGCGAACCAGTCGCTTGCAATTGTCAAATCAAATTTCGGACTATTTTTTACGTCATTTGGTTTGTTATACTCAGTTTTTACTATATTCCAGATCAAGACCAGTGGTTAACATCGCTGCTACGATCGGGTTTGCGGGGACATCCGCCATTGATATCTTCGAATGCATACTCGACAAGAAATACGTCAACTGCACCACAATCGAAGTATGCTTCACGCCGACCGGAGATTCCATAGAGGACCAGATTGGTGAGTAGAAATCTCATTGCTTATGACAATATGTAAGGTCATGTGTACGTATTACGCTGTCACCAGAACACTGCACTCAACAGCGCTTATGTAGTAAGTTCTGTTGAGTTGGACTTGAGGAAACGAAACTGTCGCATGTCAAAATGTCTTGATATTTGTCATCACGATATCCTGGTAGTTTTAGAGATCCAACTGATGGTATATAGGATTGCCATGAACAACTGAACAGTAATGAACATTGAAATCGCGATTTTTCACCCGAAACTGACGTAACCAATTTGTTTATGCGAACGTGCGGAGACTTAGACATAGGCGGCATGGCTCATCATGCATTGGCATGGTGACCTAAAATTGATTATTTCAAAATTAGAATTCCACGTATGATTCGTGTATGCACGATTACGTGTAGACGGCATCATTCCAAAGAGCGAAAGTATCCGTCTCCTTTCGCTGTTAGATCAATCATTGCTTTATACTTTGTACTGCACCCTTGTACAAAATACGTTTGCAGTACATGTTATGCTCTGTATAGTTGTACGTACGTCGTGTGCCCATGTCAACTGCATGACTGACGCTGACCCCTCTGGCCAGACTCTATCTCTCAGTGAGGTCATATAGCCAAACTTGTGGCCAGTGGTGTATTACCGAAAAATCAATCAGGCATAACCAGTAACCACGAGGCGATTCATCTCCACCTAAACTAAACGCGGCTGCGTTTTCAACAGGCATGAAATTCAACGTTAGCATGGACGCCAGGAAAGCCGATGCCGAGAAGCGTCTGGAGTTTCGCGACAACAACGAGAAAACAGGCTCTGCTAAATTTACGTGGTCCAGCGTGGTCGCACTAAAGAAGGACCAAGAGAGTTGTTTCACGCAACAAGTGCATATGAAGGCAAGAACGCGGTATTTTCATATTGATAACCATAAAATTGTGTCGATAAAAACAATGCAAGCACTGTCACGAAATTACTGCTCGTGAACGCCCTCTATCGGATAATTTACCTTCGACACTTCATCCTTCTCGCATGGTGATGGCGCTATATATGATCGAATCTATTTTTGCAGACAAATGTGAAAGACTACGACGCATCAGTGATAGCTGAGGTTGAATACGACTTGACCGAGGCACACACTGCTGTCGCTATGTCTTCAGTTCGAGATCCGTGAGTATAGCTTTTCTTTTTATCCAACTAGACACAAGGCGCTCTAGCCTTGATGTTTCACGTATTATAGGCAGAGGTGGTCAGTAACGAAGTACTTCTACTTTTTGAAAGTACTCGAGTAGTTTTCCTCTACTTCTGGTACTTACTCAAGTATATCTGATTTTCTCTACTTCTACTTCGTAATATTTTGTGATCTACTTACTTTTCGCTATTTTCAGTTTGTCAAGTAGAAGTAGTTTAATCCCCCAATACGAGAGAAAGTCTGAGTAATTTCGGGGCTGTTTTCGCGGAGTCAAGTAAAGTCCAGAAATTTTGTTGCGCTTCGCGCACAGTAGTTATGGAGTGACAAATGTGTTTTCACGAAAGTATCAGTGAATATATCTTATGTACCGGATTGCTTATGGTTCCGCTCAAACTGCATTGTCGCCCATATGAACTTTTTCATCACAGTAAATATGGCCCACTATAATAACGTTTGAAGCTACCGTCTCGCAATCTAGCAATTACCTATCCTGTCGTTTTCTAGCAGCCCATGACATGTCCTGCTAATCTGGAAAATCCAGCTTTTTGGAACGTGTGTTACACCTTTGGTCATCTTTGGTCACCTTTGAAGCTTTATGTACAAAAGACATGAAATATATTTTCCTCATTTTAGAAGTGGTATTTGTATTTCACTTTCAATTCCGAGTATGATACTTGGAGTATCATACTTTGGGATCTAAATACTTTCAGTTCTTTTGTCTGCAGAACATACATGTCGAAGCATAAAAGCAAGGGCATGTAGTAATGCCTCTATTCTCGGAAAATAAAGATACGCTATGTATAAATTTTACAATCCACAATATTTGTCATTAACGTATACTAATCGCGAAAAGTGTTGAAACCGAATCCAATACAACTTCTCCGTATTGCTCTTCGCCTAAACTAGGGACTAGCGCCATGCCACGATATTCTCTAAAACGAGGTCTTCTTGTAAACAAAGAGTTAGTATCGCATTTTCATATCACTACTGTAATTTACATCCCATGATGCGAAAGAATGCTTATTCTATTGAAAATTGATACTTCCTGGGATGCATCAATACGAATCAAGCTCTCTGCACCTTCCGCATAGCTCAATTTGCAGCTTTTGACAGTCCATGCGAACGAATTAAGACTGTTTTCAAAACTACTTACTTACTTGAGTACTTTTAAAGTCGGTCAATTCTACTTCTACTTCAAGTAGTTTTAGGTGGATTCTGGAAAAAGTACTTCTACTCGTACTTGAGTAAATTTTTTCGTCGCTACTTCTACTTCTACTTGAGTAGCTTTCTTGACTACTTTGACCACCTCTGATTATAGGTGTGTGGGTCCTTAAACACAGTACTGCATATCACTTATATTTTTAATATTATAGTCAGTGCAGTTGATATAGACGATGATATGTCATGTACGTTTGCTGCCATGTATAACTAGTTAACTACACTACACAAACAGAGCCTGTCGCACATTGTCATTGAGGCGTTGGAAATATTGCTTTCAGAACAAAATCCAACAAGCAATCTGCATCATTGAACTTCACCAAAAACTGCGTGGGAACGTGCGATCCCGACTTGAACGTGGTAATGACTTTGAACGTTCCGAAATACCCCACAGACGCGTAAGTACATCGCGCCCTCGCTTACTGCATCCGTTGCTATGACGTCATTTTTCTTGCACAGGCCACCTGAGAAAGATCTGTCTAAAAACCAAAAAGTATTCGTGATCCATTCTGATATGGCAGGCACTCCGCTTCCGGTACATGTGAACCTTTCCAACTTCGGAGAAAATGCTTTCGACGCGAAAGTCAGAATAAAGTACACTGACGTCATCACCCTGAGAAACGTAAGCGGTTTATGAAGCTTTTGGTCGGTTTGTATTCTGTGCTTCTTCTTCTTGCTTATCGAAACAGCACGTAACTTGAGATCGTCGGTAACGAAGTATAAAACGAAACTTGAACTATGTATTACTAAGTACAGATTGCACCAATTTCTTGTACTCACTTTAGTTTCTGTAAATATATATACCTTACACAGCACTACTATCATCCTGCTATCCCTTTTGATCACTTCGTACTGAAAATTCGCTATTAACCTGAGGTGGCCAAACTAGTCCTCGTTGATACTCTCAAGTAGAAGTACGGCCGTCAATTTATACTCAATTACAAGTATAAGTGATATAAGATAAGATTATGGTCAGATTATATTTCTTTCTTTCTGGACAAGACACACACAATGTACAACGCGATAAGACACAATTCGAGGTTATGAACAGATAGGAGGATGCCGAACGATCAGTTGCGGTTGCAGTTACTGTCTCATAAATTGGCATCCACTTTGGCCTAGTGCCCGATGTCGCAGTTCTTTCTTCGATGTTTTGTCTCTATTCCGCGGCCCTTTGTTGCTCTTTCCATACCTTGTTATTTCCAAGACATATCAAATCTGCTTCATGTGTAAGTAGTTAGTAGACCATGGAGATTTGAAAGTTACTCAAGTAAATATATAGTTTCAAAAGTAAATTTCGTTGATGGGTCACATTAATCGGAGATAGCTGCTTTCAAAATATCAATGTGTATCTTTGTGACTAACACAAAACGACTGCTATTAAAAATAGGTGCAATCGTCAAACCTGTACAGTGTACACTGTATGTATAGTTGCTGTGATACACGGACTACACACACGGTATTTATGAGAACTTACCTCGTGAACGTGATGCAAACTCATGATGCTAAAACTACTGTCTACATTCTAAATCCATATAGGGTCTAAAAAGTAAACTGTTTTGCCTAAAAACTGATAGGCAGTAGTGAAAATAAGGCAAAAACCTCACTTGAGTAATAAGTAAAGTAATTATTTGTGTGCTCCGAAAAAGTAGAATTACTTCGTAACACAGCACCTCTCGTATTAAGACACTTCTGATATCTAATTGTCCTCAGTCAAATACAAACATCTAATACGCCACTGTTTTCCTTTGAAAGGTTGTGATACGGGCCGCTAGCCCGCCGTCTAATTCCTGCGTCGTCGAGGACTCCAGCCCCGCGGACGAAAACGGGCTCCGTACTCAGATTTTGCGTTACAATTCCAGAACCAACATCATGCCTTCGAACACTTACGTAAGATGATTAGGGCGGTTTTAAGATTCTTACGAATCTGTGATTTCAACTCAATTCTTTTCATTCAAACAGTGCTTTTTCGAGTTCAGTCTGATTATGGATCCGCTTAGAAATAACGGGTCTCTCGATAACTTTGTCGTGGAAGTGGAAGCGTTCATCAGGTAGCTATCATCACGTTGTGATTGGCCGTGGGATAGGTTTGAAATAATTGTATTTTCTCTGTGTCAGTGGCTCTACTAAGGAGAAAGACACCTCGAATAACCGTGCAACCCGAACAACCGAATTGGACTACATATCTGATATGACTCTGAAGCAGTAAGTACACGGCTGCGTGGCCCTTGGTCTTGGCTCAATGCGTATATAGGCCATTGACGCTCAGTGTTAGCAAAATGGGGCCGTTTTACAATTACAAAAGATGAGACACATAAATCGCCAGGCCTGGTGTATTACGTCGTATGTATAACTGTATTTGACTCATTCCCAGCACCAACTTGCTTGGGCATGGATGGTGATGATGTAGCTGTCCTAATTTGCGCTGGATGACACAGTGTAAATCTGAAATACGATTTTTATCCACAATTTCTTTATTAGTAGAGTGGCCCATGCTACCAAGAACTCTTCCATACGGACATTTATTACAGACCAGGAAATATCCGAAAATGTGCAATCGCGGATATCTAAAGTGATCGCTTGAATTCATAAGAACCAGTCGATTCCAGAACGAACCAGTCATTTCATCAAACATTCCAGTGCTCTGTTGCGACAATACATGCCCCGAATGGTCTGATTAATTGCTCGCCTGTCCGCTGACGTAGGCTATATCACTGCGCCGCCTGTGTGACATCACCCTCACGCATTGATGTATCAGCATGGAACCGAAGGGAATCATGATCTGCGCAGAGAGCTGTTGCCGGAATTTGTCACGTCCCGTTAGAAATATGAATGTATGATTCGGCTTGTGATGTATAGGCCTATGTCAGTGGTTCCCAACCTTTTTCGACTCATCGCCCCCTTTTCAAGCTCCACACCGATCATCGGCCCCGAAATATTGGGAACCGAAAAATGGGCATACAAACTGTAATCACCAGCGATTTGTCTAAAAAAAGATCGAGTTTTCGGCTCGACCTCGAAATTATACTTTTACAGCTAAATTTTCGTGAATTGACTAAAAAACACAAGGTCATTTCCCCGACTTGACTCCAATACAGCCGTTTTAACGCGCCATCGCCCCCTACGTCTGTTTTCGCCCCCTAGACCGCCGAATCGCCCCCTGGGTGGCGATATCGCCCTCGTTGGGAACCACTGGCTTATTTCATATATGCGAGTGCGCGTTCTGAGCAGACATGACGTGACTGCTAAATGCAGTTTTCCATTGTTTTCAATAGTAGCTCATGCTGGTTCTCTTCAGGGGCGCCACGCCAGACATATCTTTCAACGAAACGACTGAGGGCACGAGAAACATCACGTCGATTACCGAAATTGGCAACGGTACCGAAAACGCGATATCTACATTCACGGTGAGCGACGAAAACGTTTTTGCGTCCAGCCTGTTTCGCAATCGAAATCATCCCACTCCCATAAACACTGTCATGTCTGGAATGAAATGGTGACGTCACAATTGTGTGAAAACACATTCGATGCTTGGCAAGTTATATTTATAACGCGGAAATATGTGCAGTGTGCACTGGTACAGCTCGTTGTCACAATACACCTCATCCAAATCTGCAGAACTTTTCCACAATCGAGGGTCTTCACAAGCACATCGATCTATTAACTTTCTGAAACTCAATACAGAATGAGCATAGTTTTGTGGTTCTTGGCTCTGAATATATACTTCATCAAGATTAATACGCAACAAGTATCGTATCCACGAACAGACTACTTCATTATTCTACTTCATATTTTTCAGTTTATTAAACTAAACTACCGTTAGGTCTCAAATACATGACTACTTTTACCACCTTTGTTAATCCTCGCATCACTCTGCTACAGGTCACCGGAAATGGCTACAGCAACATTCCCAACGTCGGAGTCACGCTCGATTTCCCGATGATGACACCCGACAATGAAATGCTTCTTTATCTCTACGACGTCCAGTGCAAAATTCCAAATTCAAACCGCCGGGTTAGTTGATGATGTCTTTGAGTGCAGTAGAGACTGTTTTTGAATCGGGTTTCTTTCTGTGCGTAGATTGCGTGCAGTTGCGATATGGATCAGGTGAACCGTTATAATCTGTCACTGGGTGCACCGCAACAAAGCACGGAAAACGTCTCTACTACGATCACTTCAGTATCTATCACGAAAAGAAACACGCCGATGGACACTTACCAATACGTAAGTACACTCTTAACGGAAAAAAGAGTGTTGCCTGCCGCCCGAAAGGGTTGTATACGTCAACAGAACCAGCTCCATCGTATTCTTTTTTTTTTATTTGAATAGAAACAACAATCTTCATATGAATTGGTTTGTTTGCCCATAATCACCAATTATATTCTGCAGAATGGACGTAAAAGCAAAATTTCTTTCATTAAGTGTCGCTGGCGTAATTTGCATCGTACCCTATGCGTGGAAATCAGTTTTTGTTGCAAATATCCGTGCTGGCTGAACCTTGGACTATGCGTGTACCTGCATTCCGTTAGGTGTTCACGTTCAAATATATTCCTATATCTCTCACGACTCAAGCCGAACTAGTACAAACCAATAAGTATAGCATAGTAGGCACCCTTTATCGTGACAATGTATTGCGAAGATTGTGACGCGTTTCCCTCATGGCTACGTCATATTTGAATATAAGTTAGCTGCTGAAAAGGCATATCTCATTGCGGTCAGATGTATCGAAGCATTTCATATTTACTGTTAATCACAGTCGCAGTCAGGCAGGCGGTGCGGTTCATTATGTTCTTTTTGTTCTACAGAGCTGCCTCAATAAGAACACGACGGGATGTCGGACCGTAAATTGCAGAATAAAGAATTTAGGACAACGAGACGAAGTGATATTCGAAGCCCATTACCGCGTGTGGACGGATAGTTTGATGTTCAATTCCTCAAACGTAAGAAGAAGCGTAATTAATAATTACATTTGCGTATGTCAATTGTGAATGTATACTTATCTATAGAGCGATATGCGCCAGGATGCTATAGTGATAATACAGGATTTGGTGAATTATTGTACTAGATGAAATACACCACAGCGAATCATCAACATACTATATAATTATGTCAAGCTGATGGCACCGCAAGTAGTATCAGGCTAAAATATACTCAATATACTCACTGAAAGGAAAACTTCCCTACATCGCTCATGTGATGTTACTGTTGCATCTCTTGCATGCACGAAATGTCGTCAAGTTGTTTTATATTTATAGATGCATGTAGGCATAATGATTTATGTATAACTGTCAGAAACGAGATCAACCATGATGCTATAGAATGCAGTACTATACATGGAGTAGGCTATCAACCGTAACTATAGCGACTACAAGTAGATACACTATCAAATATATGCATATTTAAACGTAAAGCAAGTCGTGTATATTGTGCAATAACCAATTGAACATGTACTGTTATTTCTTAATTTGCGGATGTTTCAAGGGGATTCTCAGGCCATACGTGCAATATATTCTTGCGCTGCCAAGTTTTCATTAATTGCGCGGTAATATCAGCCTCCTCACTTTTTGACCCACTCCGCCTTATTTTCCCTTTCGATTCCACGTATTAAATTCCGATTTATGAACGATGAGTCATGTCATAGGATATCTATGTATATTCCCTGTTCCTTTGCAGAACAACGAAAAGATAGAATTGCGTTCCAACTTCAAAATTACCACGAGTCAATCTCCAAACATCCTCGACGAAAACGGTGTTCGGCCGATCGTTAAAACGGAAGAGGTAAATATGTTTTACGACGTCATACTGGGAAAAATTCTTTCAAGCGGTTATTTTACAGTCCATCATCAACGTGCGGCTATTTTCGGCGAATAGCGGCCCCGCTCCGGTGGCGGACAATTTATGGATTTACATAGTGGCCGCGATAGGCGGGCTACTTCTTCTAATTGCTTTAGTTTTAATTCTATGGAAGGTACGTGACACTATTGTACTGTTTGAATGCAAATTTTCTTTTAGATACGTGATCGTGTAGTGTTCGATTAATGGTTTACTTTTACTCAGTGTATGCTGATGCCTATATTATAGTCTTACAGAGGTATAAATGGGGACACATATTAGTAAAATACTTGCAATACTTGCAAAACAATTTCAACGATAACGAAACGAACAAAAATTACGTAACGCGCGATGCATATTCAAAATTGAAAGGCACGATGGTCATTCCTTCTGGATATGTTAAAGATGATTGGTCAACGGTCATATCCTTTATCTCACTTATTGATCAAAGTCTGGACAATTAAGCCACTGTCAGGATGATGTTATCTTGTTGAGAATCAATGCTTCTCCTCTATAGCTATACACTTAATGGATTTGAACATAACTAGGCATAGCATAATCTCAGCACCGAATGTCCCCATTTCTCGCAGATACTGGTATCTGCGGGTAGGGTAAGTACATTTAGTTATCAATTTACTGATAAATTAATAGCTATTATTATTATCGCCTTTGAACATATGCCGAATAACACGATAAAATCATGCGGAATTTGATTCCAATAATATCGTATGGATATCTATATAGCTAGGTCACTAGAGCTGAATTGATCGCATCGAGTGACTAACTCACCAATCATATGTTTTCAGCTCGGATTTTTCAAGAGCAAATACGCCGATATGAAGAAAGGTGCCGAGGAGGACTTACAAGAAGAGACAGAATTTCCCGATCAAAACGGAAAATAATTGGACTGTTCCGAGCAGCCAACGGCTCGGCGATACTTTGTACACTGTTCGATTGCTGTCAGATTGCGGGCACCACCCGCAATCAGTTCTACGTGCCTTTTCCCGAAGCATGCTTTTCGTGTATATCAGCACCAGACTTAAATTTACGTACTTTTACTATTTCAGTGTAGGTTACGCTACGTGTATCCGCAGCTAATGTAACAAGCAGCTCTTTTCTTCATTTATTTGCGATAAATTTATCTTCTTATTTCTAATTTAATTTTATGACCGTTCGCTCTATGCGCAGCTTGTGAAATGTCGTCTGTGTATCGCAGCTGTCTATTTGTGTGATATGATAAACCAGATACCTTTTATTAGTATCCATTTCGTATTGCGTGAACGGGAGTAGGGACAGCGTATATGCGGCGTGCAAGCATAAATGCCTATACAAATACATACGGTATGTAGCGGAAACTGAAGATGAAGACCCCAGCCCGATAGCACTGTAAGAACGTAAGTGAGAGTCGCTGGTGTCCAGGTAGCGATTTGTTCAAGCGGGTCTCACACGTTAGCTCTCCACGGACCAATCACCAGTAATCATAGCATATAAAAGTGCTCTAGCGCCCCCTGGTTATCATCCATGGAGAGCATAAATTACTTGTGCTACATGTGCTATATTATTGCGCTCTGGTGTTAATTACTCAACGCAAATTTGACGTCACTCGATTGAATTTCTCGAACATTAAAAGCCGTACCCGACGAAATTCGATCGATATCGGTCCCTGCAGCCAGGACCCGAACTGTCGCAACTCAGACTCGTCAGAGACGACAGCCTTAAAGGGGCGCCAAAATTATTTCATATACCAACAAAATCGATCTAGTAGTTTTAGGGAATTTATGTAGGGTTACCATACGTCCTCCGAGGAAGCCCAAATGTCCTCCTTTTTCAGATTTTGTCCTCTTTTTTCAGAATTTTGGTCAAATTTACTGTACAATTGGAGTGAGATACCGTAAATCAGCACCGAAGGATAGCTCCGGCGGGTATTTCGGGAGCTGAGCCGGAAATATGACCTTTTTTAGCCAATCACCTGTAAACGTGAAGGAAAAAACTGTATTTTGGGCGCTGAACGAGAAAGTTGACCTTTTTATTTTTTATTTTTTAGTCAACCGCGACCACGAAGTGAAAAAAAATTTACCATTTTCTCAAGATTTTTCCCCGAAATTCTGGGTTTGAAATTTTTTAAAAGGTGTCCTCCTTTCCCGATTCGAAAATATGGTAACCCTAAATTTATGCAACTTGAAAATAAGCATTTTCGGTTTTCATATAATGACTTGTATTAATATTTTGAAATTGTGAAAATTGAGGAACGCAGGAATAAATGTTTTATTGAAGTGAGATAAAAACATTACGAATATTAAAGCCAAGTAGCTTACAGAGGATGTCAGTAACTGCTGAAAACATTCGGTGTCCTAAACATAAAAGATATGCGGAAACTAGAACTCATCAAGTTTATGTATCAGTACCATTGTGGTCACTGCTGCGAAAATTCCAATGACTTCATCTTTACCTCTGTATCAAAAGTATATAAGTAGGCCCTACAACACACGCGCGTCGTCCAGGTATCATATGGTCGACGCGAAAGATCATTGTTCTATCAAGTATGCCGGACCTGTAGTGTGGAACAGGATCTCGCCGGCTATCCGACAGTCGTTGAACATGTCCATTGTCCACATTCAAGTCGAAATACAAAGTAATTTCTTCAGAATGAATGCTAGTCAGTCCTCAATATGTACCGGACCACGACCTGACATATCGATCTTGCCTTCCGTCACAAGTCACTCACCTGATTTTGTCGCTTATTATTCTATATTATCTTCTTTTACTTCAATTGCGATGGGAGGAGCTGTCTGTCCGATAGTCTGCGATGGTATTTACAGCAAGTCCTTATGTTACGGATAGCAGAGCTTACAAAATATTTAACTGGCAGTAACTGATACGAACGCTCCTGAGTGAGATCTTGACTGGTAGTTCAATAGACGACAATATTGCCTTCTCTAGATATATTGTATACGGATGGTTAGTAATTCGTATAGTTCAAGCAGTAAGTTACAGCGTACATGAGTCTCTTCATAATCTGCGTCAATAATACGATATGCGCTATGTGATATACCCGCGATAAGTCACGTGATATAGCATTGTACTATAACAGATAGGAGAGAAAGGGAGCCAGGGCTCCGCACCATTCAGTGTGCCTGCCTCCTATTTACATCGCCTAGGCTCAGGTGGGTGTCTGATCTCAAAGATTACTCCAAGTCGTTTCGGCACCTTCCTATCTTTCATTGTATCTCAGTCTTGTGATGATTTGAAATGATGAAATTTTATGAATTAACTTGAACTTGAACGAAGAACCTCTATTTCTACATCACACAGATTTTGCTAACGTTCAGCACTCAAATGCTATGTTTTAGACTACTTTTCTATTTCTAATTGACAGTCTGTTTTTTACCAGGAAAAACTAGGTCTATAATAATAATTGTATGTTAGTAAAAATGCTTGTAAATCACTGCTTCTTCTTGTACTTGAGTAGAAATTTACGACGATAAATGCTTTGACCACCTCTGATCAAGCAGCATCGTCTTGAGTCTTAAGTATCGCATAGTAAATTGTTTGTCTTGGTCGGATGAAAATATATAATCTGACGATTATTGCGATTAGCACCAGGGACACTCTCATTGCCATTTAAAAAGTTTACGCGTAACGCATCTATGGTAATAAGTAGGAATTGCTATGCATTCGATCAAGCGTGTCCATTTTTTGGCTTCCGAACCGAACGCAAATCTGCGAGAAATCCGAGTAATCGAGGAGCTGACTCTCCTGACTGTAAATTTCGAGAAATTGGCATGAGTTGTGCCCTCATATAATTTCGCGTGAAGAGACTGTAACGGCGTTTTCACATATAGTGATATTTTCGATTGGTAGGGCGATATGGCACAGAGTGCACCAGCGAATGGAGCTTCAATGGCGGAGCGCAAGAAAAGCCGAAGTGATTTCAGATTTGGCAAAGTCCTTGGCGAGGGCTCGTATTCAACGGTTATTTTAGCTGAAGAAAAAACTTCCAAGCGAGAATTCGCGATAAAAGTCATACGCAAGTACCATATCATCAAAGAGAGGAAAACGAAGCAGGTATATTCAGAATTCAGTTACGTTCATTTAATCATTTGATTATCATTTCCAGTGAATATATTTTGTTGACAATTAAGAATGAATAAGTAGACTTGTTTGCGGTTGAATGGTCTGAGTGGTCTGTATAGCTAACGGTACTCTTTGAAATTTTGGTACGCTGTAAATAAATTAGATTTGGGTTTGGCGATTGGGCCATCTGGCGGAGTAAAATCCCAGACTGGAATCACTGGTTGTTTTCGGCAATAAGTTGCGCGTGACAGAAGGGTTTCTTCCATAGAATAATTAAGGAATCGAATGGAAAGTTGCGCGTGACATTTGCCACCAATTCCAATCTGGGTAAAATCAAATGTCGAGAATTGTTCCCAGCTCCTCAACTCGATTTTGAGCTTGAAATAAGTAGTTCGTCTTGTCGAGGTCTTGAGGATACGAGGAACAAATTCCAACAGCATATCGCTTAAATGATTTAACTACATGAAACATCACTATGATAAGTTTGCATTTGGACGGAAGTGCCGTGCTTTTCTTGATAAAATATAGATGGTGCTGCCCGTGTAAAATGAATCAATTTGCTAGTATTGATTGACAAAGACAGGTGAAAACCGCACCAGCGATCATTTACCAGTCTAATTCGCAAGTCACATAAGTTTTTTCTTGGAAAATTGTCTAAATAGGCCTAGGCCTACCTAATGAATAATAATCATCCAAACTACCCCTTGATAGGCAATTTCTAGTAATTTAGGCCTAGATGCGATGTGGTTGTTTCTATAAAGCGCAGAATGAGTGGTGTTTATGACACAAACTTTGATGTTATTCTATTTACAATGGCACACATTTCTATCTACACTGAAATTGGAAATCGTCTGTCCGTGATTCCATAAACTTGAGTTTATGATTCTGACTGCAGTCATGTACGGAATCGGTGTCCTGTGCTCACACAATTCTTTAATTTTTTAATCATTTTTCAATAATTACTTCAACTTTAAGAATCATCGCTGCTCACCTGTTAGGCTAGATTCCAGTCGGGACGGCCCCGTGGATATACTCAGATATCGCAGATATCGCAGGTATCGCAGATATCGCAGATATCACTACTGTGGATATACTCAGATATCGCAGATATCATTGTGGATATACTCAGATATCGCAGATATCACCAAAATCCACAGACATCGAGGTCATATAAAGGTCACGCTTCGTTTAGAGCGCAGATATCACGTCTTAAGCATGTCTAGGTCGATTCAGTGCGCAGATATCAGGTCCGGACCATGCCTGGGGGAATTTTGTGCGCAGATATCAGCTATGGAGCATGTGCGGATACAAATAGTGCTCAGATATCAGGTCTGGACCATACCTGGGCTCTTTTGGTGCGCAGATATCAGCTCCGGAGCATGTCCGAATACAAATAGTGCGCAGATATCAGGTCTGGGCGATACCTGGATTCTTTTGGTGCGCAGATATCAGCTCCGGAGCTTGTCCGAATACAAATAGTGCCCAGATATCAGGTCTAGACCATACCTGGCGCTGTTTCCTGCATAGATATCAGGTCCGCAGCATGTCTGACGCCAAGCGATACGCAGATATCAGACCCGGAGTATGTCTCATTGTCTGGATACAAATATTGCGCAGATGTCAGGTTTGGACCATGCCTGAGCGTATTTCTTTGGTCGATATCAACTCCACATCATGTCTGGATGGAAATGGTCAGGCCTGGTCAATGGTCAGAGCTGACCAGTAACAAACCACTTACAGTTATTTTGGAGTCCTCAGACAGATTTTGCCTGCTTGCATCACTTAGGCTACTCTAGTGCAGGGGTGTCAAACTCAAGTTGTTTCGCGGGCCGCATTCAAACCTTCAGAGCATAGGGGATTAGGGGTTCTATTCAAGCGACACGTTTATTCGCAAACAATGGAATTTGCAAAAATACAAATATTGACTGGCTGAATATAGTTACAAACCGCTAAAACAGGGGCTCTTACGACAATATCAGCATATTTCTATGATCCCCTTGTTTCAGTCGTAATCTGGCGTTAACTCTGCGTATGCGTTGGGAGGAATACAAGAGATTTAACTGTAGACGTGGCCGTTGGAATTCGGTTCATTTAAATCGCGATTCGTTTTCCTCTGGTGGTCGGGAACCTTTTCAGTCAGAAGTGATACAGTATAGTGCGAACGCAGATATTTGAATTACATTTTTGTAACTACTTTATTCTCCATATATTCATGCATGCAACGATTTCACATTGGCGTTTTCGCTTCTTCTAGGTCAATTCCAGGTCAATTTTTCCATAAAACTCTGAACTCAGTGTTCTCCATTTTGGCTTCCCGGAATTGCGTGTCAATGTCACCGAATTTTTGCTAATACTGCTAGAGTGAAACCACAAAATAATAGTTAAAATGTGGCCTATGCACATAGTTTACCTTTGCTGCATTGAGGGATTATTTAATAGAAGTTTCACGGACTAAAAATCTCAACATTTGTTAGAAATATGCAGGATAATACAAGCATTTTTCCATCAAATCGAAATTTTTTCGCGGGTCGGATAAAATCATCCGGTCGTATGTTTCACAACCCTGCTCTAGTGGTTATATATCTTTGTACTACATCCAATTCCACTTGAAAAAATTTTAAGGAAATAATAATACTTTTTTACACTTTGTATTTTGTAAAGTAGAGAGTAGCATTGGCACATGTTTCTATCACGTTTATAAGAATAATTGTCATGATAAATGTTCAAATAGTCTCACACTCCTTGCGAAAAGAGTGTGTATTCACACCCGAAGGGCGGAGAAGAGTGGTACAAGAAAACATAAACTAACTAAGAATTATATAGCGGTCATAAATCCTACGTGCCTATACGTGCATACCATTCTACGTTACTACGAGCATGCAGAATTTGGATTAAAATGTTTTTTTCCGGATTCCAGCCATTCACTGATTAAATTGTCAGGTTACCCTAAAAACCGTTGCACGCCAAATTTGGTTCAATTCTAACAAGTATATAAGCCACCGCATAGCCAATTTAAATTTTTAATTTATTAGAAAAAATGTTTTAAAAATTTTAAATTTTCCTGTCAGCCCCCCGAAATTGTTGAATTTTCTTCAAAGACGATGCAAAACAAATTTGAATCAATTCCAACTAGTAGAAGCGGAGTTATTTGAGTTTTTCGTTGATAATTCTCGATTAACTACCAATATACACCATTCCCGAAGAATCCGACACGGCTCGGATTTCGTGCTAATGCGTGAGCAGAACAAAGCGCAGATGGTCGGAGTTTCTCATTTAGCTGTTTAAACAGTATTTACCATGTTTGTCGACTAGNCCNACCTGCGTATTCGATTAAGTTGACCGTCGCAACGCTCTNTTTGTATCCGGACATGCTCCNAAGCTAACNTCTGCGCATGAAAAAGACGCCAAACCTGATATCTGCGCNCTGGTTAGGGCATTATATGTTCAATGCTCATATAGGTGCTGATATNTGCNCACCATTTGTATCCGGACATGCTCNGGAGCTGATATCTGCNCACCAAAAGANCNNAGGNATGGTCCAGACCTGATATCTGCNCNCTATTTGTATTCGGACATGCTCCGGAGCTGATATNTGCGCACCAAAAGANNCCANGTATGGTCCAGACCTGATATCTGCGCACTATTTGTATTCGGACATGCTCCGAAGCTGATATCTGCGCACCAAAAGAGCCCAGGTATGGTCCAGACCTGATATCTGCGCACTATTGTATTCGGACATGCTCCGGAGCTGATATCTGCGCACCAAAAGAATCCAGGTATGGTCCAGACCTGATATCTGCGCACCAAAAGAATCCAGGTATGGTCCATACCTGATATCTGCGCACTATTTTTATTCGGAAATGCTCCGGAGCTGATATCTGCGCACAAAATTACCCCAGACATGGCCCGGACCTGATATCTGCGCACTGAATCGACCTAGACATGCTTAAGACGTGATATCTGCGCTCTAAACGAAGCGTCACCTTTATATAACCTCGATGTCTGCGGTTTTTGGTGATATCTGCGATATCTGAGTATATCCACAATGATATCTGCGATATCTGCGATACCTGAGTATATCCACAGTAGTTAACAGCCTGCCAACTATATTCAACAATATCAATGAGTTCGATCTGCACTCATATTCAGCGCTGGCTGCAAAGAAGCATTCACTGATTAACACGCTGCAGTAGTCTGACTACTGTACTAATCGTCTAATATCCTTTGGTTTTCAATGCTTTTCAATGATATGATACATCTCCGGAAGTAGGCCTACCTATGATTATCCGATTAAGACATGCGTCTGCTGCTGCTTGCTCGATTTAAATGGATCGTGCCATAATCCATAACTTATTGCAAATATTTGCAAGCCCTATCAAAACACACCAATGTTTGGACCAACGCTAAACAACGTTGCGAACGCGCGACGCCCACTCGCCGGTCGCGTAGCAGGGAAGGAATGTGTTCCATTTTAGGCATCGCAGACGAAGGAGAAAAAAGCAGCTGAAATCAATGGTGCATAGACTTTTCGGTTTAAAAATACGCGACAACACGGATTTACTTCGAAACACGTACCGACGTTGACGGCACCACGACTTGCTTTGCTATTCGGGTTATCTCGCTTGTCATAAATAAAAGTAGATGCAAAGCCATCGTTCACCAAGGTAGTGTGGTGTCGAGAGGCTCGCGGAATGAATGATAACGGCACTTGACGCTATTACGGACGTAGTTATGCGAAGCTTACTTCATTACGGTTGTATTATGTACTCGACTGATGCTTCTATGTTTCATGACGGCCTACCATTCATTTAGTGAACCCATCGCTTACTTTCAAACCTACCCAATCATACAACGGCTAAACTACTGTCGCGATGAGACACAATAGGCAGTAGGCACATGCTTGGTCCTCGTATGATTACGTCATATCACTGGTCTGAATGATGAGATGCTATGCTGCGTCGTCTAATATCTTTACTGCTTATTCGCCATTTGGAGATAGGTCCGAATCATCACCAATTCAGTTGAATTTGAATCAGGCCGTTCAAATTTCGAAATCAGCATCATTCTTGTCATAACCTTTCTTCAATCAAGAAATTAGATTCGAATAATCACATAACAGTTACTTTGCATCTATGATTACAACTGTATTTTATCATCCATTGAAGACTCACAATCTGCTGATCCCAAGTCAAAATCTTGCCAGGAGGTTACGATTGTCATTCCAAGAAATACAGACATATGACATAACGCACGAGGTTTTACTCTAAACCAGAGGTTCCGAACTTTCATTTTCAACTTTTCATGCTGGAATGAGTCAAGTGTTGAGTCACTTTTTTATCAACGAATTTGACTGAACGTTACAAAATTTTCGCCCCACACTTGACCAATTCTATATTTTCGCCCCTCCTCCTCAAAATCTTCTCCACGGGGGCGATATTGCCTGTTGTAGAAATATGTATATAATAGTATATGCTGGTTAGCTCCCATCACATTGCAGTTAAGACACAACACAAAAATAGTGGTTCACAAATGCTGTAATCTTTATTACTCCTCATAGAAAGTTGTCATAGGCTCATAACAGTCATGCTGACTAGAACATTGCAAGGTGTGCAAGTGTGCTCAAATAATAGCATCATTGACTGACACAAGCGAAATTCATGCGGAAATCTCACAACTCAGGAATCTAGAATATTCAAGAGTGCCTAACGCAAGCAAAGCCAATATTCGGCGTACAACTGAGTTCGGGGAAAGAATCACCAGATTTATCGCAGCATTCAATTACTGTAGTTCCCATGCAAAAAGTTTGACTCCGGGTAGACTTCCGCTTGTATCTGCCTACCGCCGAACCATCGATTATTCAAATTATTGATAGCATTTTGAGCCGCAGGGGGTCCGCTAAATTTCACGAATATTTTGACGATACATGGGTCGATATCTTGCTCCCCCTGCTTTTCTTTGTAGATTACTACTTTTTCCACGGAACCATATTTGCTACATTCTTCTGTCACGTCTCTTTCAAGATCTTCATCAATTTCGTCCGCGTTGACCATATTTCCCAACTTGACGACAGATGATTTTGGTGCCACCAATGGTGGCTTAGCAGAGGCTATTGCTCCGGCGTTAATATTCGGAAAAGTAGTCGTAGTCGGTTTTACAACAGGTACAGGCTCTAATTTAGGAGTGCTTGGAACTCCGATTAAATTACTGGCCAGATTATTGCCTTGTAAAGTCGGCGGTAAAGGACCGATGCCACGACCGACTCGTAAATTTTGGCCGCCCAAATCAAATAAATTCATGGACGAAATCGCGTCTTTTGCAGACTGCAATGTTTTGTACTCGATCGACCCATATCCTTTATGCTTTCCGGATGTAGGATCAGGTGCTAGTACACACGATACTATATCTCCGAATGCGGAAAATACAGATTTCACATCGTCAGTTGCCAAATCTTCATGCACTGACGACACGTATATTCGTTTGGAGGAATTTGATTCTTCAAGTATTTTGTCGATGATGGGGTGACTTTGCGGCATGTTCGAAGGCCTCCCAACTTTGATAGGTCTTCCAGCCATTAATATCCCGGTCATTTGCTCCATAGCCATTTGTGCGGCGTCTGGGGTTTCATATTCAATAAACGCAAATCCTTTATGCTTTCCGGTTATAGGATCGAAAGACATGTTTATCGATCTAATAGTTCCGAATTGAGCAAAGGCAGTTCTGACAATTTCTTCTTTCAAGTCGTAGTATATGGAACCAACATAAACCCTGCACATCAACACTAGAGCTTGTTGCCTTTGTAACTGCATGGCTTGATTTTGATTTTCAATGCTGGTCACAGCTCCGGGTAATAAACCAGCTTGCATCTGCTGTTTTCTTAAGACGTGCTTCACATTTTCTTGCATAGCATACTGTTTTGCTTTATGCAAACATGTCAACTGTTCAGTTGACAGCTGTGGTAACGGTGCTTTGGTGACTGGATCTGAAGGAAATGGTCCAGGTCGTATTGTGGCCGTCATTTTGACAGAGATATGATTATGTCTATATGTTCGTACAACTGTGGGTTGACTAAACAGATCTGTAAGATATAGTGTCTCACTGCCATAATTGAAAGTATAAATTTATAATGGTAACAATAGCTTCAAGCTATGTGAGTAGTATACCTTGTGCAAAGCTCCAATCATAAAGTTGATCAGCATGGCGGGAGCCTTATCTTCTAAACAAAAACAAATATATTTTGTGCACCACCAGAACCAGATAGGGTACGGTGAAATCTAAATATCAATTTCTCAGACCATCTACAACAGTAACACACTCACAGTTTCAAATGTCCGGTTTTTCGGACGAAGCGAATTACTTCACATATGGTTATAAGGACCTGACATGTACAAAGATCTTTTATCCTTTTAGGACCAAAAATCTGGGAGAAGATACCAACCAGATCGAAAAACATGTCGTTTAATGACCTCAGCTCAGATATCAATAACAAAAACACAGACTAGGATAAGATAACTGAAATTTTGTTACCTCATATTAGGGGTGGGCAAATGTGTTTTCCGGCGAGCCAAATGTTAAACAGAAAATACGTTGCCGGACCAAGACAAAAGTTTAGATTACCGTATATTCCACGGCATGGAGTTTTATTTTTATATCGAAAGCTGTTACATTGTTAAAACATGCTGCTAAGTGCATGTATTGATATTTATAATTATGTATATTACATAACTACAGATTTACAGTGTCTATTCTTCATGACATTAATGGGTACAGGTGACCTACCGGTATTCAGTCCCAGAAACCGACATATTATGAAGAAGGCAGCACAGAAAAGTTGATTAATTCATAATCTAATCAAAAGCAATAGATAACTCTGCTAATTGAAAGCGGTGGACCGTCCCGTTTTCCTTAGTGGGACGATTTCAAGCTGTAATGTTAATAACTTGATAATACCTGGTGGGAATGGCAGCCATATATTTTGCCGTCAGAAACAATAAGGCATCACTGCATTGCAAACGAATGAAACACTGCGCTGTCTGTCTGTACCGCTACCGTGAATGGTATCATAGGGTACACTCACGAATAGCTTCGCCACATTTATTAGCTCAGCTCCGGTGCATCTTTATCTAATTTATGAGCGAAAATAATAAGTTTACACCAACTCGCCGCCCGTAAAACGTGAAAAATCTCGGCGCCATTTCGGGGAAGAAAAAGACTTGGCGATATGTGGTGTCTCTAGCGCCGGTAGTGGCGATAGCGAATGAATTATTCAACCAAAACGTCGCAAAATCTTACTTGTGACGAAATAAATATCAATAATTAACAGAAAACTTTATTCTGTCGGCTGAAAGTTGGAAGAAGACGCAATGGGCTAGCTGGCGTTGAATTCGTGTGAGGTGGACCGGTTTGATCGGCCGATGCCTTTTCATTTCCGTTTTACGTCTCACTAGTCGAATCCCATCTTCTATCTGCTGTTGTGAAACATCTTCTCCGAAAATCAATGGCTAGCACTTCCATAAAGGTTCATCCGACCAAAGAAGAAGTGACGCACCTTTCGGTCAATAATGAGCAGCAAGGCACGGAAACGCCTAAGCGTTTGCGAGAAGATGTGCCTACAACTCTCCTCGCAATGAACCTCGATCCCGCCATCGTACGCAAATCCAGCCACCATGTGAGCAGGCTAACCACAAGCGAATATTCAAACTTTCTGCAAGATGAAGATTCCGACGGGAATCGGACTAGCTGGGTGACTGAAAACGATCCTATCTCTAACGCAGAACTTCCGGAGACCGAAAAAATAAAACTTCGGCGCCGTTTAGACGGTTCGATGTCAATCCCGATGAACAAGATGTCTATTAAATTGTACGGGAGTGTGAAAGCCGTTTTGCGGGAACAGGAGAGGCTGAAAGAGGCTGGGACGTGGATTGTACATCCGTACAGTAACTTCAGATTTATTTGGGACTGCATGTCACTTGTGTTACTCCTCGCTAATATTCTGCTAATACCCTTTGCGATCGCGTTTTGGACGGATGACCAACCCGGCTGGATTCCGTTTAAGGTTGGAAAATTACTCAAATAAGTTATTGGAAGCTTTGGGGGCCAATCTCCGGTGACAGCTTTCAAAATTAGATGCTATTCTGTTTCTCTTATGTAGAGGCACCACTTCAATCGGTTATTGATAATTATCCCATCTATCCATATTAGGCCATTTAGGGTTACCATATTTTGACATCCGAAAAAGAGAACACTTTTTGCAAGTCACAAAAGATATAGGCTATACGGTATGTAATAGCGGTTCATTT